>PVKE010012309.1:0-38527 GCA_004027555.1 Craseonycteris thonglongyai | reverse complement strand
CCTCCCCTCCCTCTCTCCTTTCCCCCCACCTCCCCTTTCCTCAGGTAATCACCAAGCTATAGAGTGTGTCCATAGGTCTCTGTGTCTTTGTTACTTTCAGTTTTATATTCCACCTATAAATGAGATCATATGTTTCCTGATTTTTTCAGTCTGACTTATTTCTCTTAATAAGATGGTCTCTAGGTCCATCCATGTTGTCACAAATGACTGTATTTCATCATTTCTTATCGCTGAGTAAACTGGTACATCTGCTATGGAAGGCTGTATGGAGATTCCTCAAAAATTAGGAATGGAAGTACCATATGACTCAGCCATCCCTCTACTGGGCATCTACCCAAAAAACCTGAAAACCTTAATCTTTAAAGATGTTTGTACCCGCATGTTCATCGCAGCACTGTTCACAGTGGCCAGAACATGGAAACAACCAAAATGCCCTTCGATAGATGACTGGATAAAGATGTGGTACATTTACACAATGGAATACTACTCAGTGATAAGAAATGATGAAATAAAATTATTTTTTTAAGATTTATTTTATGGTCCTGACAGAGAGAGAGAGAGAAGGGGGATGGTCCAGAGCAGTATCCATAGTTGTACGTCATCAGTTTTTGACATGGTTTCATATTCAGGTGGGCAGGGAACGCGCAGGGCGAGAACCGAGCTGGGGGCCTCCCACATGGGAGGCATGGCCCCCTGAGCCAGGGGCTGGAGGCTGAACCAGAGGTCTCCCACATGGGAAGCTCACACTGGCAGGTACTGAAATGGGGGCCTGCCCAACATGGGAAGCACACCCCAGTTCAGCATTTGGGTCCACACGGACTGGGGCCAGGATTCAATCCTCAGACTCTGGGGCTGTAAGGTGAGCACTCATCCTGCTGAGCCATGCCCGGGTGAAGTAAATTTGAAAGCTGCAAATAAAAACAGACTTGAGTGAAGGGACATCCTAAATAGCAGAGTTGTCAGGGTTAAGGGCTTCGTCTTCAAAATGCTTGAGTGTAATACTGGCTCAGGTGTGTATTGGTTGCTTGACTACTGATAAGTTAACAAAACTTATGTACTTTAGATTCTCCATCTGCAAAATGGCAGTAATAAAAATAACCCATTACTAAGTTGTGGTGATGAATAAAATACATAATTAGGTTAAATGTTTGGAAAATTACCTTGACATATTAAACATTTAATTATTATTTGCTGTTCTTTGTACTGTTTCTACTAATACCTTTACTGTTACTACTAGGAATTTAAACACTATAAATATGTATTCTTTAAAAATTAACCAGTTCAGTTAATTTAAAATCAAGCAAAATCCTACTAGGATTTTAAAAATTTGTAAAATGGTTTTAAAGTACCTTAAAAAAAAACTATATATGACAAGTAATAGACTATTGAGCAATATTGGAGGAGGTGTTAGGCCCTAATAGAGATTAAGATTCATTATGAAGTTATACAATTTAAAATAGTATGATAATGGGAAGAATAGAGAGTCCAAAACAAATATACCTATGTATATATGAAATGTTAATCTGTGATAATAAAGATATTTAACATCAGTATAGAAAAATTATATGAACAGCCCAAAGTAAATATTTTTATAGGCAAATAGATATTAGATTTCAGAAAGGGATCAATAAAAATATATTTCACTAGTAACTGAAGAAATGGAAATAAATCATAACTTTTACAGTTCTATTTCTATGTGTTCTCAAAAAAATAGAGCACTGCAATCTCTCTAATTTTGATTATTACAGAATGTGTGTTTTTCAGTGTTAAGAACAAAAATGTAGAAGGATTTAGGAACGGATATAGGTTGGAGATGGAAAGAGGATGAAGGATGATGAAAGCAGCAGAGGTCTCCTTCCGGTCATCACTTTGCATATGGTTTATAAACACTAATTTTACAGTTTGACACAGCAGTGCCAACAGGCCAATGCTTTGTTTCTTGCCTATTGTTAAGTACTAAAAATGTGAAAATACAGTTCTGGTCAGAGTGTAGGGAAATAATCATAGGCATATATATACTCTTGATCATGGTATAAGGTATGTAGTTTTTCTGGAGGATACTTTTGCAATATTGATTAAAAAAACTGATATGCTTTGCTACAGAAATTTTTTTGTAAAATACATTTTAATGAAATAATCAACTAATTCTGCAGAGATAAATATATCTGAATGTCCTGAGATAAATATATTATTGTCAGCATTGTTTTTAATAAGGAGAAAAAAAAGGGGATTATAACCTAATGTCTAAGAGTAAAGGTTTGTTTATATGAATCATCTAACATTCAAGAATGAAATGCTATGCCACCATTAATGGACACATTAGATTACTATTTACTGAAATGGATAACTCTGCACAGATTATTGCAAAGTATAAATCATACTATAGGTACATGTTGTCTATATATGTATATGTGTTCTGTGCTTGAAGAGAGCTATCTTTAAGGTCATCCAGAAAATTGTTAACAGTAAAAACCCCACACCTGTTGCATGTTGGGTGATTTAATTATTTCTATTTTATATGCTGCTTTGTGAAGCTTCTACAAGGGCATGCATTATAATTTTTTCAATGAATGATATTTTGCCTAATCGTTTAACCAATTCTGTCAGTTATTTAATGTGAGTAGCTCTCAGGTGGTAGATATCTTGTGATCAAAGGAAGAATATTACTTTTCAAACTTAGGAAGCCGAATGGGAGGAACACTTTGGACTTACTGTTGAAAGTTGACACTGGAACAAAGGGTAAGTGTATGGGAGCTGAAAGAGGGACTCAAAAAGGAGGTAAAGTTGACAGCAACAAAAAACGTAGAGTCTCATCAAGATCTAGGAGCAGCATTGTATATCACAGGAAACCTCATGGACTGTTGTTCTCTTTTGAAAGACTACTAATGCTACACTTCATAGATCAGTGCTCTTTTGGAAGGTATTTAATTCTGGCCTTTAGGTTTGTCAGACTATTTCCACTCTGTCTAAATTTAATTCTCTAGCCCCAGTTTGATTATAGGCCAGTCTTCTCTGTTTTATTAGTGACAACACATACAAGTTCTGCTCCTCCTTGCCTGTGACAAGAAACAGAAAGGAATATTTAATAATGAATCCAGCATTTATTGATTATTTCTTATGTGCTATGCTCAGTGCCAGGCCCTGGAAACTCAGGCTCTGGAAGTCTGGTCAGAAGGCAGATGTATAAATAAATAATTAGAATGCAGTTGGTAGTGCTAAAATGGAAGCATGTGCAGCTGGCATTTACATGTAATGTCCAGAATAGGCACTAGAGAAAGTAGATTGGCACTAGAAAAAGTAGCTCAGTATTTGCCTAGGGCAGGGTGGAGGTGGGTAGAATGTATAAGGATTGTTAATGTGTACAGTTTTTCTTTCTGAGTGATGCAAACCTTGTAAACTTAGGTGTGTGTCACGTTAAATGGATGTTTTATGGTATATGAATTATATTTAAATAAAGATGTTAACAAAAAAGTCACATTCATAAACATTCTACCCTGACTGTGGGGTGAGTGTGGGAACAAGTTCTGGGCACTGTCAGGGAAGGAGGAGGTGGAGGATTAATCAGAATTTAGACTGGTAGAGGAGTCAGGCAAGTGTGGTCCAAGCACATGCCACTGAAGATGCAGAGCACTCATTGTTTGACATCTTTGGTTTGTGTTGAGTTGAGGGCCAGGGAAGGCTATGAAGAAGAAAATAGACTGTATCACCAAGGATCTTGGTATTGTGGTGAGAAGTTTTAAATAAGTTTCACCTGTAGTTTGTGCTCATGAGTTTTACCATTCACTTCTGGATTAATGACATCTATTGTCTTTTTTCTAAGGGGGTATTTCCACTGCATGTGTAGGAGATTTACCCAAGCAACTTGCTTAAAATACAGGTATTTGAGATCCGTACCTAGAGATTCTGATCCAGGGGAGTTTAACTAGGGGCAATATAAAGGCCTTTTACAAGAGCATCATTCATGATTCTGATGCAGGTTGTCTATGTACCAGATTTCAAGAAATAATTATTTAGAGAAATCTCAAAAATATAATTATTCTTTCATATTCCAAATGCTAAATGCCTTACATAGTGTACAATCACTGTCATAAACACTTAGATGCTGAAGATATTACATGGAGAGCCAGTTCTGTCCTTTGCACTCCAAATTGGAATTGCATGTTATAAGGGTAAAAAAAATTCTTATATATTGCCCAGTGATATTATGTTCTCTTTTGTAATACATGGCATAAAAATTTATAAATGTGGCTATCAATTGTAAAGATTGAATGGACCAATGGCAATTTTACACACAAAATGAAACTCATTCAATCTGTAACATGTGTACAATTATTTACAGATATAATTTTAGGGGACGAAAATGTGGTAAAATCTTTAAGGCTGAAGACAATTTATTATAGGATTCAAATTCTATGCTTTTATTCATGGAGAAGAACTTACATGGACCTATGTTTAAAAATAAGTTCATTAAGTATAATATAGTAAAAATGCTTTGAAGCAACTTACTACATTTCATTTAAGCCATGATCACATACATTGTATTTTTTTTTAAGAGTAAGATAGATATCAAGATGGTAATTGCAAAACTTTTTTCCCCCTGAGAGTGTTTGCTATGAACTTCTATCGACCTGGAGTGATTGTGCAGAAAGATATACCGTTGTCCATAGGGAATTAAGTCATGATACCTAGTTTTAGAGATAATATACATATTCTACTTAGGGTTTTTCCCCCAGCAATTAGCTATACTTTTTTTCCCCTCCAAAACTACAAAACTCTGTCTTGTGGAAGTAATATCTCTTGATTGTGACCTCAGTTAGCCATAAATCTAACTAACTTTTATTAAATGTTATTTTTCTTTATGGCCCTAATTCTCAATTAATTTTAATTTTCCCTCTTGACTATGCTTTTCAAGAGGTACATATTATCCAGAAGATGCCTAATTACTGGAAGGATTTATCAGAGGTGGGAACTCCAGGCAAAAAGACTCAAATAGTCCCAGAGAGTGTGAAACAACCACATTTACCCTTATGAGCAGGAAAAGTAAGTAATATGAAAGATTTGAAGAAACTTACCTTGGGAAAATAAATAGCTTTCACAAATGTCAGCATTTATTATTTACAATTTCACCACTAGAGAGAGATTTATTCTTTTTTATTTTATTTGAGACGGAGGAGAGAGGAGAGGGTGAGAGAGAGAGAGAGAAGAGGGGTAGGGCCCAGAGTAGTCTCCATAGTTTTACATGATTAGTTGTGATATAGTTTCATTCCACAAAAGTGGATGTGGGGTTGCATGGGACAGGAACTGAACTGAGAGCCTTCCTCATGAGAGGTGAGAACCTTTGACTACCTTGCCATCCCAGTGGTTACCAGTTGTGCTGCAATTCAACATACGGGTTTGTGTGGGTAGGTCGGGGCCCAAAATTGAACCATGAACCTTGTGATTGCAAGGCAAGTGCTCAAACAATGAGCTATCCCAGCATCCATAGAAAGAGATTTATTCTTAAGCAGTGTCCCTGGTTAGAAGAAAATATCCTTGACAGAGGCAATGCTCATTCAGTTAAAAAAATATTATTGTTATCCCTACTATGGGTCAACCACAGAGACTTCCATACATGGGTTTTGTCATCTTTTAACAATACCATGTCATCTTTTTACTTAAACCTGCACCATTATTATCATTTTTGGTGCTAAAATTTAAAACACAAAGAGCGTACAGTTATCAAGGAGCCACCGCTAGTCAGCAGTCAAGATATGGTTTAAACAAAGATGTTTAATTCTGAAATGCAAGATGTTTCTATATCATGACATGTGAATCTTAAGAGCAAGGGAGTTAATTTGAAGAAACAGATAGACTCTGAGGCTGGTTGAGATGTGAAAAGTAGAGAGAGATGGACATTGGTTTAGGTAACATCTACAGCCGAGAAGAAATGACTCCAAAGACTCTGAAGATAAAAATTCAGAACTGGAAGGGATTTAGAGACTGTTAGTCTCCACTTCCTAGTTTCTCAGTCTCCAAAAGTCAGAGGTTCCATTTATGGTTCTCATTCTCAGAGTGAGGAGAATCAGGATGGAGGAATATCCAAAATTCAGAATTGTTTGGCAATAAGTGAGGTTTCTGTGGGAGAAAAGACTCAGAATGTAAATCCTGTTACAGAGGAAACATTTTTCAAGATGGTCTGAGTGCTGTTTAGTAAAGGAAACGTAATAGAAAGATTGCTCATTTTGTCAATTCTTAAAATAATTGTATAATTTTATTTAAGATAGATTTTTTCTGGGAAGAAGAAATCCTGAACTTATCAGTTTTATTGTCTTATAGAAGTACTGCACTAAATACAATCTCCTCATACAGTTTTAAAATACATTATGAAATATTGTCTTTAAAAGTTTTATAGTGTTAAAAATAAATTTCTTTCATTGATAATATTAATTCATAATGCATTTTAGCATTTTGTGAGGAAACCCCTTTAATCTGTAATTTTGATAGTTTAAAAATAGTTTATATAAGAAATCTGATAGTTTTCACGTAAGTAGGTGTGACAGAACTGTGTATGTGTGTGTATATGTACATAATATCATCTCTTTCACTTAATTCATATTTAAAAATCATTTCAAATTTGTTTTGGAAAAATGAAAGTTTTATTTGTTCAGTATGCTCTATATACTATGCTGTATATGAGTACATATAGAGTAGACTCTCAGTTAACTGGCATTCATGGGGATTAGATTCCAGGTAAATGTAACTAGACTCTCAGTTAACCAGAACCCAAGCAACCGGTATTCTCAAGTAACCGGTTGCTTAAGATTGTGGCAGTTGCTTGAGTTCTGGTTAAAAGAGAGTCTACTGTAATATGTTCTTTGTATTTGCTCTCAGTGTCCTCTTCACGTCACTATTATTTAAAAAAAAATAATAACCTCTCTCTTTAACTCTGGAGGCCTCTTATCCAAAGTATTTTCTACTGAATTGAAAGCTTCTCATAGTCAATAATCACTTCATCTATCTTATCTAGTAGTTCAGTGATCACATTAAGGTGTTTTATTGTGGGATCTTCTCTTTTATGTTTTTCTCTCTCAGTTGAAATCCAACAAAGCCATGAATCACTTACTTATTACTCACTTAAAAACAGACAGGGGATGCTGGGATGACTCAGCAAGTTGAGCATTCATCTTGTAGCCCCAGGTACTGAGGACCTTATCCTGGCACCAGCTGGTACAGAGCTATATGCTGAACTGGGGTGTACACTCAATTCGGTTCTCACTGGGTGAGGTTCTCCTGTGGGAGGCCCCCAGTTTCGCTTACCCTGGGTGTGCTTCTCATGTAGGAAGCCCCCAGCAGGGCATGTCTCCCACGTGGGAGGTCCTTGGCCTGGTTCCTGCCCTGACCAGCCCCCTTCCCACCTGTGGAGTGAAACTATGTAAAAAACTAATGATGAGCAATTATAGATACTGCTCTGGGCCCTCCCCCTTCTCTCTCTCTCTCTCTCTCTCTCTCTCTCTGTCAAAAACAATAAAAAAAAGAATAAAATAAAAACAGACAGACCCAAGGTGGGTAAGGCAGGCGACCTTAAAGTTGGACGTTAATATTAGTTCACTTAGAAAATAAGGATTAATGTAAAGATTGATGTCTGTTATTGGATTTTTTATTTCTTTTTAGAGGTTATTAATTACCCTTAATTCTACAATTCTTCTTTGACAAAATATGTTACTCAGAAAAATAAAACATGTGATTGGTATGTCGGTATTGATTTTGTTTCATCTCTTAAATGTTTAGATGGAAGCTAGCTCTTTCACTAACTGGAAGACATCTATTTAATTATCTGGAGGGGTTTGGGAGTGAAAAATATGGCATATGTCAATGTTTTTTAGTACTGATAACTAAGTTATTGTTTTTAAATGGAGATTTCTTTCTTTTTTATTTTCTTTTATTTCCTCTTGACTCCTACACCTTCTTTTGGGTTTAATTTCAGGCAGACTATAGAGGATAACCCTACTCTAATTTATATCATAAGGATTATTGGACTGGGAGACAGTACTACTATGGTTTATTTCTAGTAAGGATTATTTATCAGCAATAATAAATTTTTATGACTTTAAAGCACCTTCCTTTGGGGAAGTACAACAGCCTTATGACTGTATAAGTGTAGCCGAAAGGCCAGGTAATATGGTATTAGCTTAAGAATTTTGGCCTATATTAAAGAGTACAAAAAGGACTGAGAAGGACTAAAGCATACAATTATGAAACTAAACTAAGAGTCTTAACAAATAGGAAGCTCTCATATCAATGTTTGAGTCCATTTAGAAGTTCATATTTCAACCAAAGAGCCTTTGAAATAATAGCACTCCTTCTGAAGAAATGTTTGTATATAGTGCTTGGCAAAATTTATAAATATTATACACACACACACACACACACACACACACACACATAATCATATTTAATATATCACCCAGTGAATGTTTGCCTATAGTTCCCACGTAATTTTTGGTTATTCAAAAGCATTTTGTCACTGCTATGCTTTCCTTGTGATGCTGACCCAGTGGAAGAAATGTCCAAATCATTCACTAGCATTCCATTCCCCTTTTGCCAGTGTCTCCAAATATTTACCCTGTAGTAGTTCCAATGAAGATAAAGGAACATGGTAAAATAAATAATTTATAATTCTATTAATATGATACATTTTGTTTTTCTAAAGTAAAAGTTCTGTACATGAAGATTTTTATATATTTTAATCAAACTAGATAATATTTTCAAAGATTAAAATATTGGAAATGAATTTGGGACTCAAAGCTAAAGTACAATAAATATTTCTGTTTATTAAATAAAAATTATTTTTAATTACATTTATCGGGGTGACATTGGTAATAAAATTATATAGGATTAAGTGTACAATTCTATAATATATCTATATATACAATACATATAAAATATTACTACCCAAAGTCAAATCTATTTCTGTCATCATATATTTGACGCTTTTACCCTGTTCCATTACCCTATCTATGGTGACTGCTAAACTGTTGTCTGTGTCTCTTAGTTTTTGTCTGTTCTGTTTGTTTGTTGCTTTCAGTTTTAAACCCCACATGAATGAAGTCGTATGGTTCTTGACTTTGTCTGACTTATTTCACTTAGCATGACAATCTCAAGATCCATCCATGTTGTCAGATATGACCGTATTTCATCTTTTCTTATAATTTAGTAATATCCCACTATAAATATGTACCACATCTTCTGTATACAATCATCTATTGAAGGAAACTTCAATTGTTTCTAGGTCTTGGCCACTGTGAAAAATGAAGATGAACATAGGGGTACATATATCTTTACAAATAAATGTTTTCAGGTGTTTTTTGGGTAGATACCCAGAAGAGGGATTGATTGTTAGGTCATATGGGGATTCCATTCTTAATTTATTGAGAAACCTCCATACTGGTTTCCATAGTTTACATACATTTCTACCAGCAGTGTATGAGGGGTACCTTTTTTTCTACAGCCTCTCCAACACTTGTTATTGTTTGCTTGATGATAGGTATTCTAACAAGTATGAGGTGATATCTCATTGTGGTTTTGGTTTGCATTTTTCTAATAGCTAGTGAGGTTTAGCATTTTTTCATATACGTGTTGCCCTTCTGTATGTCTTCTTGGGAGAAGTGTCTCTTCAGGTCATTTGCCCAATTTTAATTGGATTGTTTGTTCTATTGTTAAGTTGTATGAGTTCTTTATATATTTTGGATATTAGCCCCTTAGTGGAGGTGTTGCTTGCAAATACTATCTCCCTTTTGGTTGGTTGCCTCTTTGGTTTGTTAAAGGTTTGTTTATTTTGCCATGCAGAAGCTTTTGAGTTTGATATAGTTCTATTCATTTATTTTTGCCTTTACTCCCCTTGCCTTTGAGGTCAAACTTATAAATCTTCTCTGAAATCAGGATCTATAATTTTAGTACCTATGTTTTCATCTATTAAATTTATTGTCAACTCTTATATTTAGATCTTAAATTCATTTTGAGTTAATTTTTGTATATGGTGTCAAAGGTCTAGTTTCATTTTTGTGTGTGTGATTTTTTGATTTTCCTTGCACCATTTATTGAAGAGACTTTCTTTATTGTATATTTTTGTCACCTTTGTTGAAACTACCTGCCCATATATATGTAGGTTTATTTCTGGGTTTCCAGTTCTATTCTATTTTATGAGGCCAACGTTACCTTGATACAAAAACTTGGTAAAAATAACATAAAAGAAGAAAACTAAAGACCTTATATCTGATAAACAGATGGAAAACTCCTAAATAAGGGGAAGCTGGGCTGGCTCAGTGGGTTCAGTGCTCCCTTTGTAGCCCTGGTGACCGAGGATCGAATCCCGGTCCCAGCCTGTGTGGACCAGTATGCTGAACTGGGGTGTGCTTCCCATGAAGGAGACCCCCGGTTCAGTTCTTGCCCCCAAGTTGGGCCCCTGGCTCGAGGTGGTGTGCTTCTCATGCAGGAGACCTCCAGCCCAGTTCCCACACTGCGTGCCCCCAACCCCTGTGTGGAATGAAACCATGTTGAAAAACTGATGACATATAACTATGGAGACTGCTCTGGGCCCTCCACCTTTTCTCTGTCTCTCTCTGCCTCTGTCTCTCTGTGTCAAAAACAATAAATCATAAAAAAAAAAACCTCCTAAACAAAATACTAGCAAATCAAATACAAGAAAACATTAGAAAGATTATACACACAACCAATTGGGCTCATTTCAGGAATACTGGGATGGTTTAACATATATAAATCGATCAAAAAGGGTAACATCAGAAGATCTTGTCAATAGATGAAGGAAACACATTTGATAAGAAACCACATTCATTTAGGATTCAAACACTTGTGAAATGGACGTAGAAGGAAAGTACTTCAACATAATAAAGGCTATATAACCAAACCCTTAGCTAATTTCTCAATGGTGAAAAATTAAAAAAAAATTCTCCAAGATTGGAAGCAAGACAAACATGTTTACTCTCATCCTGTTATTCTAGGTAGTATTGGAATTTCTAGCCAGAGGATTCAGGCAAGAGAAAGAAATGTAAAGCATCTAAATTGGAAATGAAGAAGTCAAATTGTCACTTTCTGCAGAAGACATGTGTTTTTATATAGAAAACTCTATACAACCAACCAAAAAGCTAATAGAAACAATAAACAATATGGTAAAGTTGCAGGATATAAAATCAGTGAACAAAAATCTCTTTCATTCCTATATATTAACAATGAAATTTCAGAAAAATAAAAACATAATTTATATTGCAGTTGCAATGAAAATAGTGAAATATTTAAGAATAAACTGAGCAAAGGATGTGAAGGACCTACACACTGAAAATTAAATTATGAGACATTATTACAAGAAATTAGATTAGACACAAGAAATGAAAAATATTTTTACTCATAGATTGGAAGAATCTACCTAATCATTGTTAAATGCCATATTACCCAAAACAATATTCTGATTTAAGGCAACTTCCATAAAACTGCCAGGGTATTTTTTAAGGAAATAGGACAAAACATGCCATCAGATTTATATGGAATCACAAAAGATCTCAAATACAAAAGCAATTCTGAGAAAAAAGAACAAGGCCTGAGGTATCCTATTCCCTGATTTTAATTTCTACTACAAAGTGACCATAATCAAAACAGCCTGGTGTTGATGAAACAAATAAAATAGACACACAGATTAAAAGTAATATTTTGTATGTAACTTGTGTTCGGAAGACTTTCAAGATTATAGAAAGTATTAGGGGTTAAAATTGGAAGATTATTGAAATAATTACTGTAAAAATCAGGTAATGAGAATTAAGGCAATAAAAAATTGCTGATTTTATTTAGTTTCTATATTACCACTTTATACATTTTATTTTGATTTCTAGAAGATACAAAAATGACAAATTTGTATTCCATCTTACTATAACATTAACCTACTACCTGGTAGAGTTATTAGTTATAAGTGAAGTAACTCAATATCATCCATTTAGAAATAATAAATATTACAAAGTCTATGATCCCCCTCCCCCCCAAAAAAATCAGCTCCTCGGATAATTACAGTATGCCTATAAATATACTTACACTAAATTGCAATATATTAGAAACTGACATCAGGAATCCATTCTAAAGATTTTCCTTTATAAGAGGTGTAATTCATTTAAGAACAATTCAAAGAAATCATAAGTTGCATTCTTTAAGTGTTTTTTAAAGTTACCCTCCTTTCAAATAAAGCATTAATCTACAAAGTCAAAATTACCTTAGAAGTATTATTAATTTGTTCTTTAATTCAGTGATACAATGAATATTTATTCAGTGTTCTTCCCGTGCCAGCAGCTTTTTAGGCGTGTATGAGTATCTGTAAACCAGAGAGAGACCTACCCTATCTCATCAATGTTTACCTCGTGTTGTGAAAACCCTTTGTACAAATAAGTCAGTAAAGAAGGAAGGTGTAAATTGGTATACCCACTATGGAAAACAGTATGGAGGTTCTAAAAAAATTAAGAATAGAATTACCAAATAACCCAGCAATCCCTCTTGGTATCTACCTCAAAAATTAAAAACATTTCTCTGTAAAGATATATGTATCCCTATATTCATTGCAGCATTATTCACAGTGGCCAAGACAAGGAAATGTCCTTCGATAGATAATTGGATAAAGAATATGTGGTATGTGTGGTACACACACACACACACACACACACACACACACAATGGACTTTCATATTATTCACTTATAAGAAAAAATGAAATACTACCACTAGCAACAACATGGAAGGATTGTGAGATTTATTATGCTAAACAAAATAAGTCATACAGAAAAAGTCAAGAACCATATGACTACACTCATATATGGGATAAAAAAGTGAAAACAAAGAAGCTAAGAAACAGAAACTCATAGACACAGACAATAGTGGGTACCAGAGGGTAAGGTGAGGAGGAGGTAGAAAAGGGAAAACGAGGTTGAAGATATATGGTGATGGAATAATGGATTTCGGGGTGAGGGGTGACCATAATGAAATATATCTATGATATGTCATAGAATTGTACACTTGAAACCTACATAATTTTAGTAATCATTGTCAGCCCAATAAATTTAATAAAAAAAAAAAAAGAAGAAGACATTTCTAGTAACATGCACTGCAGTCATGAATTAGGACAAAGTAATCAAGTGATTATTTGGATGGCTACTTTTCATTGGTTCATTAGAAAAGCACTTGTTAAGGAGATGATATTAAGCAACAACAGGAAAGATGAAAAGTTGCCAGTTACGCAGATTGGGAGGAAAGGAATCCAGGAAGAGCTTTTAAAGGGCCCAATGATATCAGGGATAGGGATGAATTATAAATAACTTTCAGTATAGACCTGGAACTAATGAGGATAAAAATAATCAGAAATCTTATAAGTGAATATGTATGCATAGACCTGACTGCAAAATTCTTAAAATAATTGATACCATTTTCCACTCCCATTTTCTGAATATTAGATATTGCGAATCAATCTTAGAACTATTTTCTTGTAAGTTCTGTTTTGTCTTCTGAATTCTCAACAACACAGCATCCAAAGAATCAGAACTGGCTGTGGAGATGAAGCAAATAACCTAATTTTCTTCTTATTCCATGAGTGAAATTGTGGTTTTAACCTCCTTTGTGTAAGCTCACTTTTCACACTAGTTTTGTGAACCTCTTGGATATAAATTTATTAATCCTCTGACCTGTTAGTGAATAGAGGTTGACATTCCTTGGTTTTTACTATAAACCAAGTATAGTATAATCATGCAGGGAGTTATTTTAAGAAGCTTAATTGACCTAGCCAGGATGAGTTTAATCAGAATCTCTGGGTGTAGGGCTCAGGTGTGGATATTCCAAAAGTATCCCCGGTGTGTAGCCAGGATAAGAACTAGTGCCCTGTTCATGTCTCTTGCTGTTTTAGTTGGTGACATATATAACTAAAATAACAAGAACAAAAAGCAAAGCAAAAACCCTCGAAGGCTATAGAACTACCATCCATCAGTGTTTGTTTATTAAAGTATTTTGAAGTGCATATTCTATTAATATCCTTTTTTTGCTAAAATCTTAAAAAAAAATTTTTATTGTTTTTGACAGAGACAGAGAGAGACAGAGACAGAGAAGGGGGAGGGCCTAGAGCAGTCTCCATAGTTGTACATCATCAGTTTTCAACATGGTTTTGTTCTGCACAGGTGGGCAGGGGCCACTCTGAGTGGGAACTAGACTCAGGGCCTCCCATATGGGAGGCACACCCCTTTGAACCAGGGACCAAACCTGTGGGGTGAGAACCAAACTGGGGGCCTCCCACATGGGAAGCACACCCCAGCTTAGCACATGAGTCTGCGCGGACCTGGGCCAGGACTCAATTCTTGGTCCCTGGGCTGCAAAGCAAGCACTCAACCCACTGAGCCATCCAAGCTTCCCCTTTGCTAAACTCTTACCAACATTTCAAATATTATATGTAGACCAGAGCTTTCGGTGGGAATATAATGTGTGCCACACATAATTTTAGACTTTTTAGTAACCATATTAAAAATCATTAAGAAAGCTTACATTAATTTAATAATTTGTTTAATCAATACATCTAAAATATTAATTTTAATATATAATAAATGAGATATTTTATGGAAAATTTTAATGGTATATATTTAAAATGTGGGTCATATTTTACATTTTTTAGTACTTGTTGCATTGCAAGTACTCAATAGTCACATCTGGCTAATGGCTACCAGATTGTAGAATACAGTGTACACTCTTTGTTTTAGTATTTTGACATTAGTATCTGCTAATGTACTACATTAAAATAATGAAAGCTATTCTGGAATTTATATCATGCAACCTATTTCTGAAATTTTTCCATATTTGGAAATATGTTTTTCTGACAGGGCATTGAGCAACTCCACAATATCACATCACATAGATGATCACCTTTTCTTACAAGCATTTCTGTTAGTGCACTAAAATAACACACACACATACCCCCCCCACACACAAAACTTTGTTTGTTAGTTGCAAATCAATACATTACCTAGATCTACTGATATAGAAAACCAATTCAAGCAAACCAGAGATTTCAATCAACTCAGTGTGTAATTCTCAAAGGACTAAAGAATTGATTACCTCCTGATATTTCAAAGACTGGCAAAACTGGGTGTTCTCTGAAAATTTAGGATCATATTGCACCTTTGTAGACTAATTAAACTCTCTGAATATATTTTTGCTAAATTGGCAGAACTTTAATCCATCAGGGCACTTTTAATTTCTGAGTTCCAAAACATTATAGAGACTACTTATGGTTAAATATAAAATAAGAACATAACTCATGAAGTCTCTTGACCTATTTACTTTACTGAGTATTTGAATGAATCAAGAAAAAGATTGTTCTGTTTTATACAACAGTTTTTATATTAGGCTCTTTAATTCTTGCATTCCTTCACATAGTATTAAGGTTGTAGCTATAAGGTAAATAAATAAATAAATACACACACACACACACACACACACACACACACACACCCCGCCCAAAAAATGTGCAGCCATGTAACCATTCCCATTATATTGATAATGGCTGGATTTTTTCCCATACAGCCCATGTATATGTATATGTATGTATGTATTACATAATTTATACAGATCAGGTAGAACAGAGCTATTTAATCAGTTTTAAATTAATGGAAAATGGTTTACATATACATGAACTTAATATGTGTTAATTTCCAAATAATCAGATAATTTTTTTCTCAATGTTTTATGTTAATTTTAAGTATTTTACTTTAAAAATAATTTTTGTATATGTTTTATGATTTAATAATAATAGAAATGGATCAGGATGCAACTCTATTAAGCAGCAACAAAATGTTCCCATGCTAATTGGTCTCTTTCTTCAGATTTGTTTAACTAGATGTTAGAAAACAATTCTATTTCTATTAAACTAGTAAATAATATATAGTCATTGATGATAAGGCACTGATTTTGGAGGTAACTAGTCAATATGGTAGTGTGGTAGACTTTTCTAAGCAACTGAGCTAAGCCTGGGGTGAAATATACCGGTAATAGAAAATAAAAAAACTTATTCAGGATCCAAGATATATAATATCAACTACATTGAGAAGAAAATAAATGTTTTAAGATACAAGCAAAAATTTGTTTTCCTGGAAATAGTATTTGTGTCTTCTATATATCAATTGATCTTTCTATCTACTGTTTGAAAAAGAGTATACATTAGATTCACACAAGTAACTCTAAGTCTAGATATTTATTATCTTTGAAACTATAATAGTAAAGTGATAGTAAGCAGACATTTAAAATTAATTTTATTGATTTTTTCTTTAATATTTTATCATAAAATTTGAAATATTACACAGCTTAAGAAAGGCTTTCTGAGACTACAGTCTTAAGATTAGGAAGGGAAAGGCTTTATTCCTTTTATGTATATCTTTATAGAAGGGATCAGTTATAGGTAATTGCTCAATCAGGCAAAAAGAAGCACATTAAAAATGAACCAGTATTTTTCAAAAATTTAAAACGACGTAGTTTGTTGAAGCAAACACAGAGAAACAACTAATACTAATTATGGACCAGAAAAATTTCTTTAATATTCAATTTAATCTGTAATACACCAAACAATTGCAAACAGATTCTATCTTGTCTCTTTAGAATTTTAGAAGAAGAATGTGTCCTGCCTGCTTTTCAAAGCTTTGTTCTTCTGCCTTTGGGACTAAATCATAAAGTTCAACCAGCAAAGCTTTGTTTCCCAAAGGACACAGCAGGCATTGATAGTGCACTCTAGCTGTAATTCTATAGTGACACCAGATTGGCGACTGGCAGAAATCTCTTGGGCAAAAGTGACAAAGCTGTAATATTTTTACAATGGACTGACTTATGTCTTTGGAAGGTCTGTTTGATTTCAAAGGACATTTTATATTTTTCTGTGAAAATGAAAACATATTAGGTTGTTGTAATGAAAACCATCTGACTGCATAATAAGATTTGCAATAATTACAATTATAGTGTTTCTTTCCTGAGCTATTTATTGTTTGAAGAATATTGCAAACTGTAGATCAAGTTCTATTTATTTTTAGCACAAAGTGTATGTGATATTATCTTTATTTCAATCTGATTAATCGAGAATAACTTATTTAGAAAATAGGTATTGCCTATTCCTTTGAAGAGTAAGAGCATATATATTTTTATGAAATGATAGATTTATTATTTATAGGAAAAATGATAAATGTTTAATTAGATTATCATATAAATTATTTTGTTTATTTTCAGGTTTGAAACAAAGCATGTAACATCATTAAAATTTTTTTTTTTGCATAGCTCTATTAGTTTCACTTTTCAATTAAGGATATCCTGCATTCTTAAAACCCATAACCTAGGCAATGATACCCAGAACTGTATTAATCTCATTAAAAATTAAATTTAAAAATTTTGAAAATTTGAAACACCAATTATACGCTTTAAATTCTTTCTGTGGTACTTCAGTAAGATATGAAGAATAATTTTTAAACTATCATATTCATACTTGTTTATATGATACATAATTTAAGAAAAAAAACAATTTATATTTTTGTTTCAGAATTCTTGGTTCAATTTTTTGAGTGGTTAACACTTAAGTGGTTATTTTGAAACTGAGAGTTGCTTATTAGAGCTTACCTAAATTTCAAACAATACACAAATTATATTAACATGAATTTTGTTTAAATTTGAAATACATGAATATTATAAGTAGTTAATACTTTTAAAAATACCAGTTACAGCATTTTAAAACAGCAAAGTTATTCCTTACTTAATTGCTTAGGTTAATAAAATAAATCTTTATTTCAAATGTGAAGTAAGAATTAATACTTTCAAAACTGTCCAATGATCAAATTTATCATGCTACATTTATCTATAAATAGTTTTGAATAGTGTTGATGTTTCTTTAGAGTCAGAAATATATCTCTTTTTCCTTTGAGTGTCCATTAGATTTCCTCCTAGTGATGGCTTCTAAATGGCTGGCCTGATAAACCAGTCAATATTGTCCAGAAAGTTAGAAATAAAATTGCTTACCACACAGAACTCACTGAAAGATGTAAACAAAATACTGTGAAATGGGTTTTACTCAGCAATTTTATTTATAATGGAAATAAAGCCTACAGATGCACTGAAGGTGATTTTAAAGCTTATCAAAAGATTTTAATTCTTACATTAGAATCTAATTATGTCATTGCCAATTTATAGTACAGTTAAGTGGTTATCAATTCACTGGTTCTCAGACAGTAAGTGCTACACTAGTCTGAGCATTTGGAAAGATGTAGGAGGGTCTTTTGCTTTTGGCAATAACCAGGGAGCACTCCTGACATTAGCTGTAAAGGGGTTAGAATGCTAATCATTTTACAGTGTTCTTGAGAGCTCTGCATTGTATCAGTTTCCTATTGCTGCTGTAACAAAGTACTTTCAAATATAATGTTTTAATAATATATTTTTATTTATTTATTTATTTTGACAGACAGAGAGAGAGAGAGAGAGATACAGAGACAGAGAGAGAACTGAACTGGGGGAGCTCCCAGTTCAGCATATGGTTCCGCACGGGCCGGGGCCGGGATTCGATCCTCAGTCCCCAGCGCTGCAAAGTGAGCGCTTAACCCACTGAGCCATCCCGGCTTCCCCTGTGTTTTAAATAAAACAAATGAAGTTTATTATCTTATAATTCTGTAGAAGAAAAAGTTGATTGTCAAAAGAACATCAAGACGTGAAAAGGTAAGTTACAACAAATCAGGTTACTTTAAAATCAGTTGTTTTAATTTTATTGGACTAATTTATTCCAGTGAGCATTTTTTCAATCAATGATGACAAGTTAAAAATCATTGTAAGGGAAGCCGGGATGGCTCAGTGGGTTAAGCATTCCCATTTGCAGCCCTGGGGACAAAAGATCGAATCCCAGCCCTGGCCCGTGCGGAGAACCCATATGCTTAACTGGGATATGTTTCCCATGTGGGAGGCCCTCAGCCTGGGTCCTGCCCTGTGCGGCCTCCACTGACCTGTGTGGGAAGCACACTCCAGTTCAGCATGTGGATCTGCATAGGCTGGGGCTGGGATTCGATCCTTGGTCCCTGGGACTGTAAAGCAAGTGCTTAATCCGCTGAGCAATCCTGGCTTCCCCAAACATATCTTTTTAAATAGAAATATTTATATACCATAAAATAAAGTATACCTTTAGTCTTTTATTAATTTTAAAAGACAGATATGGAGCTCCAAATAATATTCTTTAAGTTTTCCTAAATTTGCAAAGGATAAAAAATTAATGAAAACACGTTAATATTTTACTACATTATTAATTTTATAGTAATGATACATTATATTATTTATACTACCTGTGTATATAATTATAATGAAATTTGACAATTCACTATTTTCAAAGATATTTTAAATGAATTGTCTACTGTAAGACTTAACAACCATAATTCAACTGTCAGTAATTCTGTTTTATAGGGAAGCAAATGATGTTCATGATGACCTTGTTCAATTATTAAAACATTAGCTAATGATGAAGTCAAGTTTGGGACTCTGATTTTGTGTCCTATGTTTGGCTGTGTTAGAATAGAACAATTGTAGGACTTCATCTTTACAATTGATGATTACTCTTAGATATTAATGGTCCTTGTTTAGTATCTGAAGACATTTTTGAGTTATTAGTTTGAATAACCAAACTTTCTATAATGTTATGTTTGTCCTTTAAACATATCCTTCTCAAATTTGTGATTATATTTAGTAACTAATTCAGTGGCCAAATCTTTAGATTTAATATTTTTATATATAAAAATATAATTAGCTGTATAAAATTGGTTCCAGGGCCATATTGCTGATGAAAGTCAGAACTAGCTCAAGTAATGCTGAGAATTGCCTTCTTTTGATCAACTCTTAGTTGAAGACCATAAGAGAGAGAAAGAAGATTTTTCTTAGAGATTTCATTTGTCCCTGATATTCTCATATTTGGAATTTTAAACTAAAATCAATTATTTATGTCTAAGCACCTTATAAATTATTTTAATAAACATTTTAATAGTGGCTTTATATTAATAAATCATGATAATACTTTAAAATTTACTAATGCAGTAGATTAGTCAGTGTAATTAAAATATTGTTATAATTGAAACTTTGAAACAATGAGGAATTTCTAAGTACAAATATTGTAAATCATTTATTTCTCTTATCTGCATATTCAGTGACTGTTAACCCTTTTTTTCCCCACAATGATATTTTAAAGATTTATTTTGTTGTTTTTGACAGAGACAGAGAGACAGAGACAGAGAGAGACAAAGACAGAGAGAGACAGAGACAGAGAGAGACAGAGGAAGGGGAAGGGCCCAGAGCAGTCTCCAAAGTTGTACATCATCCATTTTCAATATGGTTTTATTCCACGTGGGTTGGAGGGGGCCATGCAGTGTGAGAACTGGGATGGGAGCTTCCCATATGGGAAGCACACCTCAGTTCAGCATATGGGTCCTCACAGGCCAGGGCTGGGATTCAATCCTTTGTCCCCAGGGCTGCAAAGGGAGCACTTAATCCGCTGAGCCATCTTGGTTTCCTCATAATGATTTTTACCTTGTCATTATTGATTGAAAAAATGCTAACTGGAATAAATTAGTCCAATGAAATTAAAACGACTGAGTTTAAAGTTATTTGATTTGTTGTAACTTACCTTTTTATTTTTACCTTTTTACATCTTGATGTTCTTTTGACAATCAACTTTTTCTTCTATGTAATATGAGCATAAAACAACTAGAAAAATTATGAGTACATGATTAGTTCTTAATATTAATTATATAAAAAAATAAATAATGCGATACATAGGTAATGTAATATACATTTGTACATCCAGAAACTATTTCATTCTTACCAATCAATGTCACCCCAGTAAATTTAACAATAAAATTAAAAATAATTAAAAAGAATAAATACAAATAAATATCTGCAAAAAAAAGAATAAAAGTATTTTTATACATGCATCATATATTGATAATATAATATATATTAACTATATTCTGATATTTGTCTTATTTTGCTCTGTTTTAAAGGTTTATATGTATTTTTTTGCTTGCTTTGTTTAGCATGACTGATGGCACATCACCACATATTTCTCTACTTATTGGCACAAATGACTATATACCATTTTTGAAGAATCTATAATATAATATCATATTTTTTGTTTTGTTTGATTTTTATTAGATCACCTATCAAAAATATTTTTCTTAATTATGTTTATACCAAAGAATGCTACAGGAAATATATCAATTTATTTAGTATAGGCAATTAAATTTAGAGAGATAATATTGAAGTCATGAAGTCAATAAGTACAAGGATAATTGATCAAAGTAAATGAAAGACTTTAGTACACATATTGTCTCTTTTTTGGGAACTCTTTAATTTATAGTGCATTAAAAAATATAGTCATTTTGGGGGATTCCAGGATAGCTCAGTAGGTTGAGCACTTGCCTTGGGACTGTGAAATCCAGGGATTGAATCCTGGCCCTGGCTCTTGGAAACTCATATGCTGAACTGTAGTGACAGGATGGTGGTGCAGGTTCTAGCATCCCATTCAGGAGGCTCTCAGTTTATTTCCCACCCTGCACGGCCCACCTCCACCTTTGTCGAATGAAATGAGTTACAACTAATGAAGTTCAACTATGGAGACTGCTCTGGGCCCTCCCTCCTTCTTTTATTCTCTGTCTCTCTCTTTTTTACCTTCTCTCAAACAATAAATCTTTAAAATATACATAGTTGTTGTATATAGTTTTCCTTTAAATTAGATCAATATATTAACCCTTTTTTGCTGCATGTGACGATAATGTCTCATCATGAATTGCTATTGCTGTTATACGTATGATGAGTATGTCTCATCTTGGTTTTCATTCACATTTTTTGTCTCTCCACATATTTTATTGTAGCCCCTTCGCTGTGTTGGTATTTTAATGCCTTACGTGAAGTGGTTTCAGGGAGATGGTAGAGTTTTGTCCCTTGTAACTTGATCCACCACCAGTCATGATTCACAGCTTTTGCCATCAAAACAGTGTCAGAAAATGTCCTATTACAATTCTTCTTCTTTTCACACGCAGTGACATGAATTGAGCAATTTCACCACCTTCAAGGATAAACACTCCCAGTGCACTCAAAAGTCTCCATTCCGCAAAAGCTGTGAATCATCATCTGTGGCAGATCAGGTTACAAGGGACAAAACTTTACCACCTCCCCGAAACCGCTCCGCATATGGCAATAAAATACCAGTACAGCAAAAGTGTTAATATTGTTCAGTCAACATTTACTAAAATGGTGGTGTCTAAGACTTTGTTTCATGGAAACATGAGAATCTGTATGACAAAGTGTTTACCAAGAGAAGAAGGAAAAGTGCAGTTCAAATAAGTATGATTTATTTTATTTAACCAGGGGAAGCCGGGATGGCTCAGTGGGTTGAGCGCTCACTTTGCAGCGCCGGGGACCAGGGATCGAATCCCGGCCCCAGCCCGTGCGGAACCATATGCTGAACTGGGAGCTCTCCCAGTTCAGTTCTCTCTCTGTCTCTGTCTCTGTATCTCTCTCTGTCAAAAAGCAATAAAAATAAAAATAAATAAATATTTTATTTAACCAAAGGCTAATCATTAGTAAATCAAATGCTTCTAATACGTTTGGTTGTTTAAAACATTTCTTAAAAGTTAAAAGAGTTACAATAATTAGTTATAGCGCTCTTTATTTACGTCTTTCTAATTTTTAATATTAAAAAATCCAGGTGATTTTTTCATTTATATAACCAGTTTATGAATGTAAGTAATAACTTTGAACAGGACATTAAGAAAAATAGACTGTCCTCCCAGCCCCATGAGACTCACTGAGCATGAAATGACCACTGACACCAAGGTGGCCTCATATTGTCAAGTAACTGGAGTGAAGTTGATATGCCAGTGGCTGCAGTGAGATTCTGGTTCATAAAACAGTTCTTTTTATTCCCATCTATGTTCTGATTCAGAAAAGCTACCATATGTAAAGTACTGTGTGTGCAAATCTTGGGATATAATTTCTCGTATTTTATTTATTTATTTATTTTTTAAATTTATTTTTTATTGTTTTTGATAGAGAGAGAGATACAGAGACAGAGACAGAGAGAAGGGGGAGGGCCCAGAACAGTCTCTATAGTTGCACATCATTGGTTTTTCCACATACGTAGTTTCTTTCCACAGGTGGGAGTGAGGCTGCACAGGGCAGGAACTGGGCCGGGGTCTTCACCCTGGTAAGAACTGAACTGGGGGCACTCCCTAGTTCAGCATATGGGTCCACATGGGCCGGGGCTGGGATTCGATCCTCGGTCCCTGGAGTTGCAAAGTGAGTGCTTAACCCACTGAGCCATCCCGGTTCCCCTACTTAATTATTTTTTAAGGTTTATTTTATTGTTTTGACAGAGAGACAGAGAGAGACAAAGAGAAGGAGAGGAGGGGGGCAGAACAGTTTCCGTAGTTGTACATCGTTAGTTTTTGATATAGTTTTGTTCCACACAGGTTAGGGGCGGGAGGGGACTTCACAGGGCTGGAACTGGGCTGGGGGCCTCCCACATGGGAAGCATGCCCCTGCGAGCTGGGGGCTGAGCCAGGGACCTCCCACGTGGCAAGCTTGCTTCCATGAGAACTAAACTGGGGGCCTGCCTCCTGCATGGGAAGCTCACCTCATTTCAGCATATGGGTCCTCACGGGCCAGGGCCGGGATTCGATCCTGGGTCCCCGGCACTGCAAAGTGAGCGCTTAACCCACTGAGCCATCCCGGCTTCCCCATATATGTTATTCTTTATGAAACCCAGATGGCATAAATGAAGACAATATTTTTAGTATTTACAATATTACTTTCATTATATTTTACAATATGCAATCTTTTTAAATTTGAGGTGTTTATAAATATAACTTCAACCTATCAATCTTATGTCAGATATTACATGTTATAAGTCAGGATTAATATCTATATATAGCACCTAAGACTACTTTAAGAGTAAACAATAAATATATAATACATTTTAATTTTGATGGTGACTTAGAGCAAATAATTGACCTCATTTCCTTTCCTGATGTTTGTTAGTCATCAAACAATATTTATTGAAAGTCAAACATGTTATTAATTAATAACCATGTTATTATTTTTAAATCTAATTTGCAATTAGAGTGAGCAAGTAAAAAGCACCTTGTGCTACTTAAACACTTGAAGATTTACATCTAAAAGAGTTGACTTTTAGGCATAATAGAATGGAAGGAAGATTTCTGAGAAGAATCAAAAGAAATGTATACTTCTGCTTCTTATCCTAAATTTCAGTTTCTGAAGACTTTCTATTTATGTGATAAGAGTTGTAAAAAGCAATAGATAATCTCTACTCCCACTTCAGGACTCCACATTTCACTGTTCTCTAGAGGTCAAAGCATAGTTTCTCAGTGAGTGAAAAAAGTAAAATCATCTTTCGTCACAGGGGCAAGTTGCTACATTGCTCTTAAAAATCTTTCTGTGCATTTCACCCTTCATCGTTTTTTCTTTCTGGGAATAAGAGAAGTGAGTTAGAGGGGCACTGACTCTCAGGGAGTCACTGTGTAGCTGTGGAATCATCTTATCCAGCAACTTTGGGAATCTTATCCTTAGAATACCAATATGTACTGTTGGTTTTAGAATGTGAGACATAAAGATGAATTTGTATTAAGTGATATTTGATAGTACTTTGAAAGTGAATTTTGCTAAGCCATTGAAGCACATTTTTTTTCTATCTCACTGACAACTTAATTGTAAATTGGAATGATAACTGAAGATATATCTTTTGACAATGAGGATAAGGAGCAGAATGATGTAGATTCCCTCTTTTCAGCCCTTTGAGCTTAACAGGGTGTTTTCAGCATTATAGTTGGACTTCTTTTGTGTTCTGACCTCCCCAGTTAATTCAGCAGTCCATAAATCATCAAAATGTTCTTGGCAGCCTCCATTGAAGAGTATGGAGATTTTAGGTGTTTTTTTCTCAAACTCTCTAACTTTTCTCTTTATTTTACTCACATATTTTTCAATATATTCTGTCCCCTTTTTATTTTTCACTAGAAAGTTTTACTTCTGAGCTTTTGGAAAAATGTATACTCTACATGATGGTACCTCCTCAACTCTAATGATGGCATTTCTGTAATTTTCTGATGATTAATATATATTGAAATTCTTCTATTTGATATAATCAAATACTATTATATATACTTTATTTCTTTCTCTCTCTATATATCTATATATATATAATGAAAAAATTATTTTCTAGTATTAAAAAATAAGGTAAAGCAGAAACCAAATCCTCATGATGGGGTATTTAATTTGAGTATATCATATTTCCAAATTAATTTTTGAGGAATTTATATTTTAGTCCTCTAAAGGAATATAAACTTATACCCTATGGTTTGATTCTGGCTGACTGTAGAGTAAGAAAAAACATTCTGTTCTGTGGTCTTGGATAGGAGTCCATTCTTGGTTGCTTCATGGATAATAATGAGGCCTGTGATATATTAGAAGGAGAATAGTAATCATCTATAACAACTATGGCACCTGCTTATTCACAAAGCTCTCCTCCTCCTGTGTATTATAGAGGAGCATCAGGAGTATAAAAATAGGGGATGCAGGGATAGCTCAACAGGTTGAGCATTTGCCTTACAGCTGCAAAGTCTGGGTATCAAATCCCAACCCTAGCCCATGCAAACCCATATGCTGAACTGTAGTGGTGAAGGTTCTCACCTCACATGAGAGAGACCCTCAGTTTGGCTCCGGCCCTGTGTGGCCCCACATCTACCCGTATGAAATGAAACGATGTCACTACTAATGATGTAAACTATGGAGACTGCTCTGAGCTTTCCCCCTTTTCTCTTTCTCTCCTTCTCTCAAACAATAAAATAAATCTTAAAAAAAAAGTATCAAAATATTTCAACTGCCTAGTAATTTTTCTGTCCCCTCAGAGAGACTAAGGCCTCCAAGCATGAGGGAGACTAATATGCCCAGAACTGAGCTCTGTAATATAATCCTCAGAATCCACTAGCACTATACCTTTTCAAAGAATAACACATCCCTGCCTTATTCTGTTTTATTCTCTTTTTTCTTTTCAGAGGACTATTTTCAGATAGCTGCCAGACTGAAAAAATATATTGAGAAAAAAGCTCACATTGAGATATGGATGTGTGATTATGAATACTTCTCTTAGTATTTTAATTTAATTAAAATACATAGAAAAATTAATAAAGTAGATTTAGGCATTGGACATTCATGGTTGATTTTGGGGGCAGATGGAATACACAGAGTTATTAGATACCTTTATCTCAAGTATTGAGTTAACTTTGGTTTTACATAAATAAAAAACATTCATCAGAGTGCTTTGTTATCATTTAATAAGCTTTTTAGGTCAGTCTTACCAGAGGCGGTGGAATGGATGATCAGTTTTGACATACAAAACAATTTAAGAATCAAGTGTCTTTAGAAGTATACTGTTTTACATAGATGGCAAAATGAAATAAAAGTTTTCTCATTATTGCTAGAGTTGCACTTTTACTGACACTTCATTCTTATTTTAGTTGACATTGATTAATTATTAAAGAATATATATTAGAGATTATATTAATTGACCTTTGGAGACCCCATGTGTATGTGCAACAATATATATGAATTTATTATTCAACATCAGAACTTAGTGTATTAATAGACAAAGTATTGGATCTGGGTCATATAAAGTCATTTTATATGACATATGCTTTGAAATGTGCACAAGTAGGGTCAAGGCTTTGTGTTTTTTGTCTTCTTTCTGTCTTCTCTATACATATGAACTGAAAATTGCGAGTGTCTGGTATCCTTGGTCCTATTGATTATGCAGATTGTATTGATTGGCCTTTTAATCATTTATACTTTTTAACTGCCTCAGCATCCACAGTGAAACACCAGCTGCAGGCATTAACATTTTCTCATACCAGTTGCATGAGGAATTTAGTAGAAATTATTTGACTAAGTTTTTGTGACAGAAGTGAATAAAGTAATTCAGTTTTTAAATGTGTCTCCAAATGCCAACATCTGCCCAGAAATAAAGAGGAACTCTTTCCTAATGTCATTATTTCTCAAAAAAAAATCTTTAAATTCTTTTCAATTCAATATAGCTTTTTCACTGAAAAGTTACAGATTTATGTATATATCTTTTAAATAAAGACAAATGTTATTTATAACTATAGCAGAATTAAAGCTATATGATTAAGTACTAATAGAACCATCATATATTAGTACCTATAATTTGGAAACTGAGCTGAGGGCTTCAAAAGTAAGCAATTAAATGAGTACATGAGTTAGTATCATTATTTTAGGAAGCAAATTGAAACGTGATGTGAACTTTGCTGCTTATAAACATGTAGAAAGAAATGTGTCTTTGAAATTTAGTAGGAATAAGGATGATCTGGTAGAATTTCATAAAATCTGAATCTCCATGACATCTTCATGAGATTCTGATTCAGGATTTAGAAAGGCCCTAACAATCTACTTTTTAAATAAATCATATAATTATAGAGATCATTTTGAGACATTCCAATATGTGAATAATTTTCCCATATTTGTGAGCATTTTTTATTTTTTAAATCAAATATGTATCTAAGTATTGAGATGATATTAATTTTGGAAATTTACCTCTATCAGTAATACAAAGGATGTTTTTTTGATCTTGTTTTATGTTTGGATGAGACATCATAAATATTTGGAAGTGATTGCCAACGTTTTCAGAGTCCCTTTATCCATTTACCAGTATGCCTTTACTTTTTCTTACTAGATGAAATATGACAATTATTAATGCCCAAAATAACATTTCAAAAATATTTCCCTCACCAGAGAATATACATTTAACAGTTGGATGTAGTGTCTCCCAGTTTTTAATGCACATAACTATATAATTCTTACATATTATAAAATTAAGTACTTATTCTTCACTTAAGTTCTGAGAATTTTGTCCATGTAATTAATGAACTTTCCTACACTATTTTAATGGCTTTGTGGTAATCTTTGCTATAGATGAGGTTTTTTGAATTTCATTTTTTCTAAAGTGCAAAATGGGTCTAATAATATTAGTTCAAAAGGTTGCTTTAAGGATTTAATGGGGTGACATGAGTTAAAAGATTCTGGCACAGTTTTAAGGGTTTAGTAGACCTTACATTCCCATGAGGTTTTACTACATGCCTAAATTTCTATTGCTGAGCTCTGAGGTCATACATGGAAATAGTGCATGTTTTTCTCTTAGGCTCATATTGCAAGACATTTGCCTGAGGCATGACTATAAGTTGCCAACTCATTTGTTCATTGATTGTGAACACTTAACCCCAAACTGCCATTTTCAGATCATGCACACACACACATCCCCTACAACTCTTTTTGAGTAAAATTGCCAGTTGTTGAAGATGATTCCCACGACACGATATCTCAGGCATTGTGAGGGTGTACACTGAAGTGAATTGAAGTTATTTCAGGATGCCTGTATAATTTAAAACCCAGAATTTAGCCAGTGATGATGTAGATGAAAAAAACAAAGAGACATTGCAAGAAGAACACCTTTGTTGGAAAGTAGGAAAGGTGGGTAGTAGAATATGGGGTTGGTTTGAGATATAGTTTAGCTGATATTCTAGCAGGGCATAAAATGGAAACATTAAGAAGATATTTGAAGATAAACTACATGCAGCATGTGTGTAATTTAGAACTTAGCTACCCACATGCTGTAGTACAAACCATGATGGTTTGTAAAGTCTCAAAATATGATATGAAAAATATGATATATTCTTGAATATTTTCAGAGGCAATTCTAAGTAGTCTGGGGTTGGAATCCCAGTTTCTACAATTACTGTGTAATTTCGGTATAGTACTCTATTTGGGAATGAGGCAAGCCTAAGGCTGTTTCATGTTTCAATGAAACATTTCATAGAAAGTGTCCCAGGATCTGAGGCACATTTCCTGTGGTGTCTTCTGTCAAATAAAGATGATTAAGATTCAGTGAGTAATTAATTTGTGTCATACACTTCTCTATTCCTATGTATGTATTAACTCATTTAATCCTCACAAAAGCTCTATGAGTCATGTGCTATCATCAGCTTCATTTTACAAATGAGCACAAGGTAGTTAGTGTATATGCCAGCTACCCTACAAATAGATAGTGACGTGAGACCCCAGTCAGCCTGACTGGGTACCTGAGCTCTGAACCATCACAACTCTAAGATAATAAAATTGTATGTAGAGTATTTATACTAGGAAAATGGAAAAGGAAATCAACGAATAAAGGAAAATTGGTGTTCTGTGCAGTATGTTTGCTTGGAAGAATAAAAGAACATTCCTAATGACATGGTCCTGAGGGGAATGAGTGTGAGTCCCACATAGAGCACAAGGCAAAAGAGAAAACTTACCAGAACCTTAAGAGCAGTTTGAAACCTGGATATAAATGAAGCTGCCTAAGGACAGACTGTTTTTCTCAGAGTATCATAACAGTTCCCACTGTTTGCATCCTTATACTTCCAGTCATATGAAATATTTGGCCATAGAGTTAAAAAATAACAGTAGCAATAGGTTAAGTATATAATGCCAATAATAAATATATGAAACATTTTAAATACTAAATAACAGAAGTAACTTAGTTGATTAGACTTGGTTCATTTTTATGTCACATATGTTCATCATTCTACAGCAGGTACTCATTAAACACCAATTGATTTAATATTTGTTTAACAGTCTATTTTTCTTTTACTATTTTTAAGACACTTTGAATGGAGTATCATTTTATTTTGCTTATTTACACATATTTTACTTTAATGAAATTATTATAAATGTTGAACTAAATGCCTTACATGATTCATTCATTCATTCATTCATTCATTCATTCATTCATTCATTCATTCATTCATTCATTCATTCATTCTTTTCATTCCGTAAGTTCTATTTACATCAAATTCCGTCTTCTGCTACATATTCAGGTCATCAATAAACAATTCTCTGCTTTATCTTGTTTTCAAGTTTTCTTCTCTGTCATTCCTACCAGCTCTTATTTCTTCAGTTTGAAACAAATATTTTCTTAGCACCACTTGCTCCATCAGCTACTGCTCCCATTACTTTTTTTCTCTTTGCAGCAAAACCCCTTCAGTGAGTTCTCTTAGACATTGTCATCAATTACACTGTTCTCAGTTTCTATTTTGCTGACACCTATAAGATTTTACCACGTCTCTCCATTCAAACTCATGTTATAAACATTAACATTTACTGTATTATTAAGTCTTCATATCATTTCTCAATCCTGTTAACTATCACATCTGCAGCATGAGACCCAGTTATTTTCTTCCTGTCTCACTGGTCACTCCTTCCAAGTTTGTTTACTTAATATTTTACTTGACATTTGGTTGTGAAGTGCCCTAGGGCTGGGTCCTTGGCTCTTTTCTCTATCTTCACTCACAGTATGGAAATCTAAGTAGTCTCAGTAAAAAAAAAAAAAAAAAAATCTGAGCAATTTAAGAGAACTGTTTGTGCTGAGTCCAGTTAAGACAAAGCAGCTTCTCTCTTGTCGGAACAAAAGCTTGATCCCAAAGGAAAGATTTGCTGTGTAAGAGTGGTGCACAGAATAGGTTGTTCAGAGGTTGAGAGATTTAACAAGAAAGTGCTCTGCCCAATCAGCCTCTTTTCAGCCTTTGTGTGGAAATGATCCTGAGCTACTAAAAAAGAGTTGTGTGTAACTAGAAGGGGGCACCTGCTAAATTAACTGCTTTTCTTCTTCAGATGTAAATTTTTCAAATCTTAATCTAGTTTCTAGGCCCATAAATTTGGCAGAGACTAATTTCTAAAAGTTTACCTGTGTGTGTATGTGTGTGTGTGAGTGAGAGTAAAGAGAGAGAGAGATGTAATCTGTTGCCAGTTGAGATAAACAGATTAACAGGCCTGTGCAACCTGTAGCCTACAACGGCTTTGAATGTGGCCCAACACAAATTCTTAAAACATTGTGAGACTGTTTTGTGACTTTTTTTTATAGCTCATCAGATATTGTTAGTGTATTTTTTCTGTGGCCCAATATATTTCTGCCAATGTGGCCCAGAGAAGCCAAAAAATTGGACACCACTGGACTAGCTCATAGTTAACATCCAATAAGTATTTAAACAGTTATTACATGATGGGTATTTGAAGAATTGATTTATTTGTTCTTAAAAGTATTAATTTAGATTATTATTATAAGTTCTAAAGTGAACTTTTATAGAATGATATACCTAACTAATCTTAAAAAAAAAAGCATTGGGGTGAAGCCGAGATGGCTCAGTGGGTTAAGCGCTCACTTTGCAGCGCCAGGGACCAAGGATCGAATCCCGGCCCCGGCCTGTGTGGACCCATATGCTGAACTGGGGAGCTCTCCCAGTTCAGTTCTCTCTCTGTATCTCTCTCTCTCTCTCTCTCTCTGTCAAAAATAAATAAATTAATTTAAAAAAAAGAAAGAAAAACATCTTAAAAAAAAAAAAAGCATTGGTAACTTCTGCCACAGCCACATACAAGAATTTTCTTATCATCCCTTGCAGCTACTTTAAATCTTAAGCTCTCTTAAAAACCAGTTCACGGTTTAATTAGCCCATATAGACACTCTCTAAAACTTGATCACTTTGAGGTTAATTTAATATGATTATATATAACTTCAGGATAATGTAAAAAAGAAATCCAATGCAAATAATTATTTAACTAAAAATAAAATTTCTAATTTTTATTTGGAAGCAAATACTGGTCTTTGTCACTTCTTTTTCAGAATACTTCACCAAAGTGTTAAATATATAGTGTAACTTAATTGGTTTAATTTTCATTCATTTAACTTTATATTTTTTTAAATATTTATTTTATTATTTTGAGAGAAGCTGAGAGAGAGAGGCACATACACACACACAGACAGACAGAGAATGAGAGAGTAGAGAGAGAGAGAGAAGTGGGTAGGGCCCAGAGCAGCCTCTATAGTTGTACATCATTAGTTGTGACATTTCATTCCACACAGGTGTATGTAGGGCCACATTGTGGGGGAAAACCAAACTGGGAGCCTCCCTCATGGAAGGCAAGAACATTCACCTCCGAGCCATTTCAACATTTACCAGTGGTGCCACAGTTAAGCATATGGGTTTGCATGGGCTGGAGCATGGAATCAAAGCCCAGATATTGGGATTGCAAGGCAGGTGCTGAACTGCTGAGCTATCCTGGCATCCCCTCAGTTACTTTAGTAAATAACAAATAATCACTTAGTCCTATCCAAAAAGTATGCATGTAGGAAAATTCACCTGATCACAAAACTGTGGCTGAGGACTCTGCATCGTAGATATAGTCCTATTTTTGTGTATATTTTATCCAGAATGATTATGTTATATGAGGCTCTAACATCAATTATACCACCATTCCCTCTCCTCTCCTCTCCTCTCCCCACCTTTTCTTCTCCTCTATTTCCTTTCACTCTTCTCTCAAATCCCTTTCTCTCCATTATTTTCTTCCTTCCTCTGTCATCTCTCTTTCTCATATCTGTTTCTCTTATATTACATTGATTTCATCATGAGACTGAACTTACATATTTAGAACCTCACCAAAAGAAGAGGGAAACTTCCCCCACAACTTCAGTTAGAAAAGTCCCAGGAAGAACACTGATTGACCTTCCTAAGGAATGGGATTATCTTAGCCTAAACATAGTGGCTACGGACAGATATTATGGTTGACCCAGCCTGTCTGAAATGCCAACCCCAGTGGCCACAGTAGTCAACTATTGTGTATATGAGCTCTTACCAGAGTCAGAGAACCAGGAGACTGAATGGAGGAGTATTTTTAGCAAATACCATCCATCAAACACTCCAGTCTCTTGATTGCTTTATTTTTTTTTATCTATAAGTCCCTTCAGAACTCTTTATTAACTGTGGAGCCTGGACTCCTTGTTTGATAATAGAAACTATTTCACCCAAATGTTTGTTGTTCTGCATGGTCTATTAATAAGTGTAGAACAATGTCCTACATATCAGTATCCAGTAACATGGCATGATTAACAGCATTCACTTATTCTTACATGAATCCATTTGGAAAAAGTGACACAGTTGTGCACTTGGGACACATCATAAATTCAGTTTCTATGGTTTCAGCCAGATATTTGTGAATGTTCCTCAAACCACTTATTGTTCTTTGTTAGCTCACACTCTCCTTCCATCTACAGTGATCTCAAAACTCTTCATCAGTCTTCCCAAAATTCGATCTCCTAGTCTGTTGGCAGATGACTTATTCTATAATTTACTGAGAAAAATTTCAAGCACCTGCAATGGTTCTTTCATCTCAATTCACCCCATGCCATCCCCAATAATATTTGCAAACCTATGTCCATCTTTTCCTTTCTGATCTATTTCCTTTTAGTTTTGGGAGACAAAGCTACTTCAAAGCAAAATAACTTAACCACACTAACCTCTCTCACGTACGCTAAGGCATTGATCATTTTATCCCTTCTCTGTCTTGTGTCACCAGCCACTATTTTTTTTGATAACTATTTCTCCTCTAGATAAACTCAACTCTACAATATTTAAAAACAGACACAGCCACCCTATTCTGGTATGCATGTGCACGCGCGCACACACACACACACACACACACACACAAAATGCCCATTGGATCATGCTCCCACTTAGTGTATCCCCTCATTACTTTCATTGAAATTTTTGGCAGAGCGATTTCCCGTCACTGCTTCTAACCTTTTAATTCTGGTTTCTGCTTCACCTGCTGCTTTCTGCTCTGACATCCTAGCTCACTCAATTATTTTAATAAGTTTCTAACAACTTCCTATTTGCTAAATCCAGTGGGCATTTTCAGTGATCTTACTGGGCTTTCTTTTGACTTTTATCTGTGCTATACATGCAGTCTTTCTTCACATTTCCTGTACCTGTGGCTTCTGTGACACCACACTGTCCAAGTTAGACTGATAACTTCCCCTTTTCTCTCTTTCTCCTTAGGACTCATCATTTTTCATTGCACCTCAATTTTATTACTTCCCATTTTTGTGATTGTGTTACTGTCATATTGATCTTTTCAGCCATCATACTCCCTCTGGGATTATATTGGTAGTGTAATATTTCTACATGGATGTTTTCCTCCATGATTACTAGGAATGAATCCCAAAGTTAAATCCATCATCCTTTTTTCCCCCTCTAAACTGATAGCTTCTTACATTTTCTCTCCTTTTCAGTCAGGTGTACCAATATTTATGTGGAATTCCTGGTAGTAGTAATTATAATGCCTAGCTAACATTTATTGAGTTCATAGTATGTGCCTGCCACTGTGACAGGTACTTTATATGAATTATCTCAAATGATATTACCAGTCCCATAAAGCTGATGGCACTTCATTTCAGTTTTATAGTTTTTGAAACTAAGCTTAAATGTGTGAAGTCATTTTCCAAAAGTCACCTAGGGAGTGTGGCATTGGGGTACTCACTGAAGACACATACTGAGCTACAAGGTACTGCCTGGGAGTGGTCCTTGACTTTCTCTGTTCTAAGCAACACCATGTCTTGTCATTTTATTTTCCCAATATTTCTTAAAACTTTTACTGTCCTCCCAAATACTTCCAGTCCATCAAAATACTCATATTTATGTGCTCATTATCAGTATGCAAAAATAGTGCCTCAACATCCTTACTTTCCTCAGAATTGTACTTTGCAAATATATTATTCCAAAGCCTCCAGTGATTAAAAAACAAATTTAAAAAATACAAAAACACACAGGCACAAATCTGTGTTCTTCTCTGCTCAAAGCATTTTGATGGTTTCTGCTGCTTTTACGATAAATGCCAAGCTCCTAAATGTAATTTGCAAAGTTGTGTTGATCTAGCCTCTGTGCCCACACATCTCCAGCCTCATTTTCAGCGCTTCTTTATTCCTGGTTTCTCTTTGTTAGTAATGTAAATTACTTGTGGTTCCTACTACAGCCCAGCTAGTTACTCAGTTTTTTGCTTTTGCTCTTGATAACGTCTCCCCTTGAAAGACCTACTCCCAGCCTCTTCCCCTTGAACTCCAGTAACTTCCATTGTCCACGGGCCATCAATCACCTGTCCAAAAGCTGCTCTTTCTGATACTTTTCTGTTTCTAGAAAGCCTTCCTTGACTTCCAAAACAAAAAAAAGGACTATTTTCTTTACTTCTATACTAGCTATTGTATATATCTATTAATAAATTTATTTTTTTTTTTTTCAGTTTGTTTTATTGTTAAATTTAATGGGGTGACATTGCTTGGTAACAATTAGAGTTTCCAGATGTACAAGTTCACATCACATCACCCATGCATCGCATTAATAAACTTATTTTAAAGATTTATTTTATTGTTTTTGACAGAGACAGAGACAGAGACAGAGAGGGAAGAGGGAGAGCCCAGAGCAGTCTCCATAGTTGCACATCCTCAGTTTTTGACATGGTTTTGTTTTACACAGGTGGGCAGAGGCTGCGCAGGGCAGGAACTGGGTTGGGGGGCCTCCCACTTGGGAAGCATGCCTCCTTGAGCCAGGGGCCTAATGGGGCGAGGCTGGGGGCAGTGAGATCTGAACTGAGGACCTCCCACATGGGAAGCACACCCCAGTTCGGCATATGTGGCCATGAGGGCTGGGGCTGGGATTCAGTCCTCAGGGCTGCAAAGCAAGCTCTGAACCTACTGTACCATCCTGGCTTCCCCAATAAACTTGCAATTTTGTTTTATGTTTGTTTTTATCTAGATGGCTTCTTGAAGCCAGGGTCTACATTCTATTTATGTTCTAATGCCTAGCTCTAAAACACCATGTTTTCTTAGTTATTATTTAATTTCTCCTTGAGTAACAGTGTTATTACATTACATGAAGAATGTTAATTTCGAATTGAATCTTGAATAATTGGTTTAGAAACTGTGGAATTTATAAAAGAAAAGAAGTTTATTTGAACATATGCTTGACCATTGTTGAGATTAATTTGTATCTAACCTTTGTATTTATTATACTCTATGCTTTTACACACTGTATTCTACACTATATTTTTCACAATCCATGTGTATTTATAAGGCGAACTTATGGACTGAGTATGGAAACAAACAGTTTCCTAAAATCAGATTAATTTCATGATTAATTATAAAGTACTTTAAAAACAGCACTGGGTGAGATGGCATCTGTGGTTGGCAATAGACATGCTGTGAATAATCTATTATTAAAGACCTTTAAAATTTTAAAAACCCAATTAACAAAAAACTTATAATTGAAGGGTAGGAAAAATGCTTCTTTAATAAGATTAGCAACATCACACAACATCTGGGTAAATGCTGATCTCAAATAATAATAAATTATCTGCCTGTTCTTTGTGCCAGTTAAGAATCATTGAAACAACTTCACTGATAACACCTCACGCTATCATTTTGTTAGATTTCTGTAGATAATAAAGAATGTGTGACTTATTCAGGGAAATACTGCAGGAAGAAAAGTAAAAACTATCTTTATATCTTTTTTTTGTTTTTTTCCGTTCCCATTTGAAACAATTACTTTGCCAATGGCACTATCAAAAAAATTAGTTCCTAAGTAGATTTGATTCTTGTTACCCACTTAGTACCAGTTGTAACTCTTCTAAACCTGAGCAATTCTATACCTACAGTAGATACTAAATGAGGGAGCTTGCCATGTATTTCACAAGGTATACGTCCTCTGGCTTTTGCATTTAGGCCATTTCTTGTGAATGCCTGAATTGAATGACGATTGCTGCAAAATATCATCTTGTTCATATCACCTTTTAAATGTAACAAATAAGCAAAATTGATGGCCTTTTTTTTTTTTTTTTTTTTTTTTTTTTGGTGGCCATCAGGAGAGTGACTAGAAACTGGTATTAAGGAAAGAGTAGAAAGCAGAAATGTGATATTATAGAAAAACATCACCCTTTAACATGTTCATATGTGTTCTTATTCAAAAATAAAATACAGATTTTATATGAAAATTTTATTGCCAAATTAATTGAATCCTAAAATATCCTACTCTGTGTTTTAGTTTTTGTTATGATTTTTATTGATGTTTCTTATTACATTTAATCAAATACATATATATATTTTAAAGATTTATTGTTTTTGACACAGAGAGAGCGAGCGATACAGTCAGAGACAGAGAGAAGGGGGAGGGCCCAGAACAATCTCCATAGATGCACATCATTGGTTTTTCCACATAGTTTCATTCCACAGGTGGGTGGGGCTGCACAGGGCAGGAACTGGGCCTGGGTCTTGCCCCAGTGAGAACTGAAATGCTGGCACTCCCCAGTTCAGCATATGGGTCCGCACGAGCCGGGGCCAGGATTCAATCCTCGGCCCCCGGGACTGCAAAGTGAGCGCCTAACCCACTGAGCCATCCCAGCTTCCTCTAATCAAATATTTTAAAATTAGTTTTGTTTTCTTGAGTACCTTAGTTTGTTGATTTCTAGGAGAAATATTTTCATAATTTGTACCATTGCCAAAATTGTGAAAACCAAAAGGTTGGTAAAGCTAAGTTGATTGGATGATTTTTAACCTCTCTAATAATCCCTTCAGTGTTATTAATTTGCCTTTTCATAGTTTTATTTATTTTTATTTATTTTTATGTAGCGTATCAATAAAAGAAGATGTTGAAGTCTTTTAAATCATTTTGACTGATGGGATTAAATATGCTGATGAACTGGAAAATAAAATGTTTCAGAGAAAAACCAAATTGGAGGAGAATATGTTCTTATTTCCAGAAAAATATAATTTTTCCAGGAAAAAACAAACAAACAAACAAAAGCAACAAGTCACTAGGATGTGTCCTTGGAAGCAAGGCAGCCATTGTGAAAATGAAGACCTAGGGGAAGCCGGGATGGCTCAGGGGTTAAGCGCTCACTTTGCAGTGCCAGGGATGGAAGATCGAATCCCGGCCCCGGCCCGTGTGGACCCATATGCTGAACTGGGGAGTTCCCTCAGTTCAATTCTCTCTCTCTCTCTCTCTCTCTCTCTCTCTCTCTCCCCCTCTCTCCCTCTCCCTCTCCCTCTCCCTCTCACTCTCTCTCCCTCTCTGTCAAAAACAATAAAAAAAAAAAAAGAGAAAATGAAGACCTGGTTGTATTGAAGCAGGTTCATTCAGAGATGGAAAAAGTGACTTCCATAGCCTTAATTCTCTGGTTAAACAGAGGCTGATAGTTTTTAGTCTTGTCACAATACCTGTTCTGGAGGCACTTAGAGTCTTTAAAAGGAGATCTAATTAAAAAAAGAACGCCCATCCCATTAAATGCCATAAACCTCTATTATTTATCAATCTTTCTGTAACAGTAAGAGGCTTGTTGATGGTAGAAGTTGCTCAACATGAATAGAGAAATAATTTCTGCTTTTCTGTAATTGTTAGCTTTTCAATTTGAATACAAGTAGGGGACCAAGAAACATTTTGCTAAATGTATTTGCTGAAATCTGTTTTAATAGCAAAAAAATTATGGTATTTTTATCTCTATATATATCTATATTTGATATATCTATCTAT
>PVKE010012308.1:10000-38527 GCA_004027555.1 Craseonycteris thonglongyai | reverse complement strand
TATTTTTGTCAAATTCTCCTTTTAGATCTGTTAGTAGTTGCTTTATAAATTTTGGTGCTTCCTGATTCGGAGCATATATATTGATGAGTGTGATGTTTTCTTGTTGTATTGTCCCTTTTATCAAGATGTAATGTCCATCTTTATGTCTTATTATTTTTTTTATCCTGATGTCTTTTTCATCAGAAATCAGTATGGCCACACCAGCTTTTCTCTGACTGCCATTAATGTGCTAGTTTTAAGGGACAAAGATGAGTCCTTCCTTCAAGGACTTCACAGTTTAATAGGAGAGATAAGACACATAACAAGTAGTTATGTAGTAAGTTTCATAGGGGATATGTTTTGAGAATTCAGGTTATACCAATTAGGGAATTCAAGTAAAGCTTTGTGACTTTGATAGCCATGGGGTAAAATTTAAACCTTACAAAGTAGAAGGCAGGATTATTCCTTTCTCATTGATGAAAAAAATTAAGGCCCAGAGGAGTTATAAGTGTCTTGACCAAGGCCATAATGATCAGTAATGGTAGAGCTGACATTTAAACGTTGTAAGTCTGCCCTCTGAATTTCTGCCTTTAATCATAACACCAAGCCATCAGAGGTTATACTGGAGAATTAGCAACCCTTATTGGGGAGTATTGGAGTACAACAGGCAAAGGTGACTTCAGAGGTTGCCAGAATGAGGTGACTGAGACAGTGATGGTGCCATTGACAACATGGGGAGCACAGAATAAGACATTAGAGTAGTAGAAATAATCAGTTAATTTTGGGCAAACTTGAGTTTTCTGGACACCTAACAGAAATAGCAGAGTGGGTATAAAAGACAGTTCAAAACAGAAAACTTGAGTGGCCACAAAATATACGAAAGCATAGAACTAAAAGTTAAGAACACAAGATGCCCATTTTTACCTACTAGATTAGCAGAAAAATTAAAAATCATATTCTAAACTTGTGACAATATAAGGGGATAAGAATTTTTACACACAGTTTTCAAAATTTCTTTTTTTGTAGTTTATTTGTTCAAATTAGGATGCTAGTGAAGTCTAAACTTTGTATTTGGCTGAATGTCTCTTAAGGAGTGTTTTTGCTTTGTTTGTTTTTAATTGATTTTACTTTTTTTGTTTGTAGGTTAGAACAGTCAGAGAGCCTTGAGGAAAACCAGCGGAACCTCCTTCAGATGACTGAAAAGTTCTTCCATGCCATCATTAGTTCCTCCTCAGAATTCCCCCCTCAGCTTCGAAGTGTGTGCCACTGTTTATATCAGGTATGCTTAAGGTTAGAAATTACCATTATTAATCCAAAGCTAAAGAATATTTTACTAAAGAGGAATTTAGCTCTTGCTAGTGGATAATCGATAATACTGAGTCAATTTGGATGAGTAATACATTAAGAATTGTTGGAATTGGCTTTGAAAAAAACTTAAATATTGCTTAGCAAAAAGTTTGAAGTATTTTAAGGAGGTACTTTAAAAGTAATAAATGTTGCTTGCATTGAGAGCAAGTTTAAAATACACCAAATCTATTGGGTATAATGAATGTGGTTGAAAATGGGATATACTATGGAATTTGGGGGATTATCTTTTGTCTAAATTAATCATAGGGTCTTTAACATAGGAGGCAGGTCTACTCATTTTTTACATTGTGAAATGCTTGATTTATAATTTTGATTTCTTCATTAAGATATAATGTGTTTATGTTAGGTTTTCACAGGACAGACTTTATTTTATGTGGAACATTACTTATAAAATATATTGCGTCATCATTCAACCGAAATTATTAGACTTGCTAACACTAGTACTGTAAATAATGTTTCTGAGTTCAGATATCCACAGTTATCTCCTGCTTGTGGAGGAAATTAGGTCTTTGTTCTCTTATGGCTTCCACTGTGTTTTTGAATTGCATGTAGAGTTTCAGGAATGATTTACTTTTTCAAAGGGAGATTAATGCAGATTCACTTAGCCTATTTAAACTGTGCTTCTGGAAGAAACATCAGTAGGTCTGGAGTTTGGGACTCCAGGAGAAATCATGTATGAATTTACCAAACCCCATGCTTTTGTGTGTCTTTCTCTGCAGAATCATTCCCAGCCACTTGGTTTTTTTAGCACAGGACTTTAGTTGTTTATAGACATTAGCAAGATGAGTGAAATTAACATATTTAAAGTTGTTTCCGAATTTTTTATATCACACAAAATAAAGTTTAAGCTAGAAAATAGTAAAAGGAGACAAAGATGGTCATTATATTATGATAAAGGGGTCAACACATCAAGAATATATAGTAATTATAAGTATTTATGTAACCAACATTGGAGCACCTAAATATATAAAACAAAAACTAACAGAGCGAAGAGGAGAAATAAATAGTAGTACAACAATAGTTGGGTACTTTAACACCCCACTCTCAACAGTGGGTAAATTATCCAGAGAATTAATGAGGAAATAGCAGATTTGAACAATACCATATATCAAATAGACATAACAGACATACACAGAACATTCTGTCCAACAGCAGCACAATACACATTCTTCTCAAACACATATAGAATATTTTCTAGGATAGGCCATATGTTAGGCCACTAAACAAGTCTTAGCAAATTTAAGAAGATGGAAATCATACCAAGTATCTCCTCTGACACAATAGCATGAAAATAGAAATCAATAATCAGAGGAAACCTGGAAAATTCAGATACACGTGGAACTTAAACAACACTGTCCTGAATAACTAATGGATCAAAGAAGAAGTTAAAGGGGAAATAAAAATGTTTTGAAAATGGAAACATAATGTACCAGAGATTTTGGGATGCAACAAAAACAATTCTAAGACAAAAATATATAGCAATAAATACCTACATTAGAAAGCAAAAAAGATCCCAAATAAACAACTTAATGCTATACCTTAAGGAAATAGAAAAAGAACAAACTGAACCCAAAGTTAGCAGAAAAAAAGGAAATAATAAAGATAAAAGTGGAAATAAAGAAATGCAAAGCAGTAGGAAAGATTAACCAAATTAAGAGTTGATTTTTTGTTAAAGATAAATAAAATTGACAAACCTTTAGCTAGATTAACCAAGGAAAAAAGAGAAAGGACCCAAGTCAACAAAATTATAAATGAAAAAGGAGACATTACAACTAATACCAAGGAAATTCTAAGGATCATTAAGAGGCTACCGTGAACAACTATATGCCAACAAACAAAACAACCTTGAAGAAATAGAAAAGTTCTTAGAAACATACAACTTACTAACACTGAACCAGGAAAAAGTACAAAATATGAATAGACAAATTACTACTTAGGAGATTGTATCAGTAATCAAAAGTCTCACAGTGAAGAAATGGCCAGAACCAGATAGCTTCACTGGTATTTTTTTTATCAAACATAAAGAACAAATAAAACCTATCCTTCTCAAACTCTTCCAAAAAAGTAAAGAGGGGGAATACACCCAGACTCATAAGGCATTATCCTGATACCAAAACCAGAAAAAAACACCAATAGACAACTACAGGCCAATATCCCAGATAAACAGATGAACACATTCTCAATAAAATATTAGCAAACAGATTTCAGTAGCACATTAAAAGGATCATTCACCATGATCAAATGTAATGTATTCCTGGAATACAAGGGTGGTTCAGCATACACAAATCAATGTGACATATCATGTTAATAGAATGAAAGAAAAGAATCGTGTTATCTCAATAACCACGCAAAGTACTTGACAAAATTCAACATGCATTCATGATAAATAGAACTGTTAATAAATTTGGAATAGAAGGAGGATATCTCAACGTAATAAAGGCCGTAAGGACAAGCCCATAGCTAACATCATACTCAACAGTGAAATGTTGAAACCATTCTCTCTAAGATCAGGAACAAGACAAGAGTGCCCACTCTCATCACTCCTATTCAGCAAAGTACTGAAGTTCTAGCTGGAGCAGTCAGGCAACAAAAAGAAATAAAAAGTATCAGAATTGGAAAGGAAGAAGTAAAATTGTCTCCTTATTTGCCAATGACATGATATTACATATAGGAAATCCTAAAGACAACAACAAAAAAGTAAGATCTAATATAAAGTAAAGTTGCAGGGTACAAAATTAATACAAAAATTAGTAGTGTTTCTATACCCTATTACTGAGTTTTCTGAAAAAGAGGGAAATCTATCCCATATATAATAGCATCAAAAACAATAAAATGGGAATAAATTTGACACAGGAGGTAAAAGATCTCCACTCTGAAAACTGTAAGACACTGATGAAAGAAATCAAAGAAAATGCAAATAAATGGAAGGTATTTATTGTTCAGAGGTTGGAAGAATTAATATTGTTTAAAATGTTAATACTACCAAAAATCATATACAGATTAATTGCAATCCCTATCAAGATCCCAAAGGCATTTTTTTACAGAAATAGGAAAAGCACTCATGAAATTTATAGGTAACCACAGAAGACCCCAAATAGCCGAAGAAATCTTGAGAGAGAAGAACAAAGCAGGAGGCATCACACTTCCAGATTTCAAGCTATACAATAAAGCTGTAGTCATCAAGAGTATGGTATTGGCATGAAAACAGACAAATAGGCCAACGAAACATTATCAAGAGCCACAAAATAAACACAAGAATATACAGTCAACTAATATTTGACAGGGGAGACAAGAATACTCAATGGAGAAAAGAGTTTTTAACAAATGGTGCTGGGATCATTGGACATTCACATATGAAAGAGTGAAACTGAACCCATAGCTTAACACCACTCACAAGAATTAACTCAAAATGGATTAAAGACTTTGTTATACCACTTAAAATCGTGAAATTCTTAGAAAAAGGCATAAGAGTAAAGCTTCTTAATGTGGGTCTTAGTAATGATTTTTTGTCTATGACACATAAAGTACAAGCAACATAAAAAATAAACAAGTGTGATGGCATCAAACTAAAAAGCTTCTGCTCAGCAAAAGAAATAAAGTGAAAGACAGTCTATGGAATGGGAAAAAATATTTGCAAACCATATATCTGATGAGTTAATATCCAAAATATATAAAGATCTAATATAACTCAATAGCAAAAAACAAATAATCCAATTAAAAAATAGATACAGGATCTGAATAGATATTTCTCTGAAAAGATATACAAAATATCAGGTACATGAAAAGATGCTCAGCATTTCTAGTCTTTAGAGAAATGCAAATTAAAACCACAATAAGACATCACTTCACTCCTATAAGAGTATCCATTATCAAACAGACAAGAGAAAAAAGCTGGTGTGGAGAAAGAGAAACCCTTTTGCCCTATTGTTACGATTGTAAATTGGTACAGTTGCTATGGAAAACAATATGACGGATCCAGGAATTCCACTTCTAGTAATATATCCAAGGAAACAAAACACTAAATTGAAAAGATATCCATAATTCTGTGTTTATACCATATTATTTGCAATAGCCAAGACATAGAAACAACCTAAGTATCCATCAGTGGATGAATGGATAAAGAAGCTGTGATATATACATACCTATTGCTGTATATCTATATAGAATGGAATATTATTCAGCCATAAAAGAGAAAATCTTACCATTTGTGACAATATTGGATGGACCTTGAAGGCATTATGCTAAGTGAAATAAGTCAAATAGAGAAAGACAAATGCTGTATGATCTCACTTATACTCACTCATCTGTGGAATCTAAAACAAACAAACTAATAGAGATCAGATTTAACAGTTACCAGAGGTGGTCAGGAGGGAGAAATGGAAGAAAGTGATCAAAAGTACTAGGGATACAATGTGCAACATGATAACTATAGCTAACACTGCTGTATGATATATAGGAGAGTTGTTACAAAAGTAAATCCTAGAATTCTCATCAAAAGAGAAAATTTTTTCCCTTTTGTTCTTTCTTTTCTTGAGAAGATGAATGTTGGCTGAACCTAAATCAAATCATCATGCTGTATGCCTTAAACTTAAACAGTGATGATGTATGTCAATTATTTCTCAATAATACTGGGGTGGGAAGATATAATGTATTTGTGGCAGGTTTTCCTAGAACAGACTAATCTGTTTATTTTATGTAAAATGCTACTTAAAGATTGTATCATCATTCAGATCAGATTATTTTCTCACATTAGTACTGCAACTAATGCTTCTCAGTTCACATGTCCATAGTCTTCCCATATTTGTTGTTCCAAGGGAGATTACGGTAATGCATATTCACTTAGCCTGTTGAAACTGATTCTGGAAGAAACATTAGTGGGTCTGGAGTTTGGGACCAAGTTGGGCATAAGAGGAAAGAATTTATGTATTTATTAAAACCCATATCTTTGTGTTAAAACCCATGCCTTTGTGTATCTTTAGAGTCATCCCTAGCCACTTGGTTTTTTTTAGCACAGGGCTTCTGTTGCTTAGAGACATTAGCAAGATCAGTGAAATTACCATTTAAAAAAAAAAGCTGTTTCAATCTGCTCTGTGTGAATATTTTCTCCATTCCTATTTATAAAGATGTATCTGCTGTATCTGTAAAAAATACTTTTAACCATATGAGTATACATAGATGGTAAAGCATTGTTAGCATTAAAACTCTCAATTTATCATGACTTTTTCTCTTTTCAAAATAGCCCAGGGAGCTTAGAAGACCCCCCATATAATTTTTTCAGCTAGTTAAATCTGAGACTAGAAGGTGCTTTAGTTATAACATAAAAATTAATACAGTGAATAATATCTTCTCTTAGGTTTGGGCATTATTCAGGTTTCTCTTCAAGTCTAACTCAGTAATTCTTCTGTTTAAAAAACAGACAAGAAATGATGAGCACATACTAAAAATAGTCTGGGTCAGCTTCTTATTTAGCCTAGTAGTAACTTTTCAGAAAGCAAATAGATTTCTAAAGTAGTAGTGGCTTTGACCTTCACTGGTTAAAAGGGAATGAGTACTGAATACCTGATTACATGGTCTAGTAGAATTTAGTAGAAATTCTTCATGTGGTTGGTGCTCTGAAGAAAAATTTTGTGTGTGTGTGTGTGTCATCAGCAAACTTGAAGTCCAGTTTTGAGACCACGGTCCTGTTAAGGTCAAAGGAACAGGGCTTAGTGAGTATTTATGAAATATTTAATGAAGGAATAAATTCAACCATTCCTCCCACCCAAGTAAAAAGATTCTTACCAGCTTTCATACTTAGAAGAGAGGATAATAGTGAAAATAATTCAGAAAATAGAACCAGGTTATAATGGTAGTTTATTAAACGTGGTGTGTTGTGCTTTTAAAAGCACTCCATAATAAATTATCTTACATTATAATAGACCTGAATTATATTAAAATTTCATATAAAATTATTCTCTTAAAGAATATTATTTAAAAGTGTGTCAGTACATTATTTTGAAGTGTTGGGTAAACTTACTGTGAGAATGTAGAGTATTATGGAGCAAAGATATACTGTGTTATTTATATATAAGATTTTATAGGGAAGCTGGGATGGCTCAGCGGGTTAAGTGCTCACTTTGCAGCCCCGGGGACCAAGGATGGAATCCTGGCCCATGTGCACCCATATGCTGAACTGGGGTATGCTTCCAATGTGGGAGGCCCCCAGTCGGTTCTCACACACCCCCACCCCACCCCCAGTTTGGCCCCTGGCTTGAGGGAGCATGCCTCCCATGCTGGAGGCCCCTGGCCTGGTTCCGGCCCTGGGCGGCCTGGTTCCCGCCCTGCACGGCCCTTGCTCACCTGTGTGGAACAAAACCATGTGGAAAAACTGATGACGTACAACTATGGAGACTGCTCTGGATCCTCTCCTTTCTCTCTGCCTCTCTCTGTCTTTGTCTCTGTCTCTGTCAAAAGCAGTGAAATAAATCTTAAAAAAACAAAAAAAGATTTTGTTTTTTTAATAAGTGATAGGAAATTTATATTTGCTAATTAAAATATAAAGATAGGGAAAATACCTTAACCTCAAGATATTCTTTCATTGCATCTCCTTCCAAATGTACATTTCTCCTTAGCTTGCTTTTTTATTTTCATTCATTTTTCTTCTTATGGCTCTTTCTTACCCTTTTGACTTTGGCAGTAACAATGCTACCATTGTACTTTTATGTTCTTCTAGGAGGAATAGTAGTTGATTGTTGTGGTGTTGGGTTTCTTTTTTCCTCTAGTAAACATGTCTGCTTCTTTGAGACCTGCTGGGGAAATTTTGAAAGTGAGAATATTGCTAGCTAATAAACTTCTCTGAGTGTTAGCTGTTTTTACTTGAGTTCATATTTTTGTCCATTAGGTTTTTCTAAATCATGTTTTAAACAAATAACTTATTTTATATGCCTCCTTGCTTAGTGGACTAGGTTGAGTTTATATAAGAAGAGCCAGGCAACTGTGAACACTGTAGATTTTTAATTAAGGCATTTTCTTATGTGTTCTGTTACTCCTTTTGATAGTTTTGGAGTAAAGAAAAAATAATTCCCAGAATGGATATTCCCTTAAGTTATAGTGAGAAAATTATGAGAAACAGCTAAATATTATGATTCTAAATAAATATCTTTTTCCAGTATATCTGATCTCCAAGCAGAAGTCGTTTATACAAAATTTTAAGTCTGCAAATGATAGTTATATACTATGATTACAAAAATATATAGAACTGCCTTATTGTAATGTATTTTGTTACTAGTGCTTTTGTATATAGTCTAAAGTTTGAACAAAAGCTCCATGAGAAAGGGCTGTGTCTTCATGTTTTACTGCTGTCCCACAATGCCTAGAGTGATATCTACCGTACCATGTAGATGCACAATGACTACTTGAATGGATAGATGGACAGATGAATGGATAAATGAACAAATGTCAAACTAACATTAGCCCAAGTTATCATGGGTTATGATGTTGGATACACAAAATTCTTAGAATAAAATGCCATGTATGGTGGATTAAAGAATTCTAATTAAAAAATATATATTTTTTAAAATAATTATTGTGGCTAGTCTAGTTCAATCAGAAGTCTTAATTTTAAAAGAACTCTTTGACCTAGAAGGAGTGTTGATAGATGAAACCAATATGTCTTGGTTTTTTTGTGTTGGTACTTTTGGCAGGTTTTATTTGTTTTTTTTGTTTTTGTTTTTGAGACATTCTGATATAAATGGTCAAATATGTGAAAAATTATAATAGACTTAAACAATTTTTTCTGCAGTTTCTTCACTTTAATATTAATGCTTATTTCTAGTTGAGCTGATAACATTCTTCTCCCAAATGTTGCAGAGCTTTTAACCTCTTCTGATTAGAATTTTTTAAAGATGTAGCCTACAAACGGAAAAAATGTAAAAATTTAAGACTAATCTTTTTTAATGAGGGAGAGATTTTTAATTCAGAATTTCTAAAGTGAAATTTTCTATTATACTTAGTCATTTAATGTTTATTTTTAAACTAGCAGTCTCTAAATTAAATGCTAGCTATCGAAAAAAGAACTTTTAAGTCAATTGAAGGATACACAGAGAAATATTTTTAAAATCATGTAGACACAGTAGTGTCTTTATAGTGTGATCAACTTAGTCAACATCTTGCATAAAATTATCAAAAGATAGCAATTAACTGAAATGTTAATGTTAATTATCTTCAAATTCATTTGGGAAGAGCTTTTCTGAGATTTATAGCCAGAAATAGTAGATATGATTGTCTCAACATTTCTTGCTGTTTATTTAGTGCCTTGGCTTAAAAATGTATTAAAAATTAAAATCCAGAAATAAAATTTACCCCTCAAAATTCAGTTGATTTTCTAATTTTTTGTTGACTCCATTTGTATAACATTTGATTGTGTAATTTTATGTACAAGCCAACATTGTTTTTGTTGCTGTATGTAGTTGGTGCTATGACTTGTTTGTGCTCATCTCTGTTCTGTAGGCAACTTGCCACTCCCTACTGAATAAAGCTACAATAAAAGAAAAAAAGGAAAACAAAAAATCAGTAAGTTTGGAGAACTTTTTATTAGCTGTTTCTTTCAAAGCAAAACAAAAATCTTTTGCTGTTTGTTAAGAACATCTTCACTTCAACCTATTTGACCTTCACTATAAAATCATTCTACTAATTCTGGCACAAAATAGCTTTCATTTCAATTAACCCTGGAATTAAGTTACATTGAAACATTCTCTGTGTTCCTTTGGTTTGATTTATCCCAAAGGTAATTTGGGGGGCTTTTGTTGCATTGGATATCCCTAGTTTAATTTTATTATTGTTATTTTTTTAATTATAAATGAATACAAAAGAAACTTAATTTCAAGGCCTTAGGAAATGCTGACTTTCTTCATTCTTGCTTCTTCTTTTTAGGTAATGTGAGTAGTTTCTTTTTCTAGAGGTGAAAGGTATTTTTGTTAGAAGTGTAGGGAGGAAAAATATCATTTACTAAATTACCTAAAAGTTGCTACATTGTATTTTTTTACTCATATTTTTATCTAGACCATCCCAGCATTAACTTAGATATTGTGCTTAGATTATAAAAATCCTAATTTTAAAACCACTTGTACCTTACCAAAAAAAGTGTTATTAAACTATTGCAACTGAAAACATACTACTTTTGAAATAAAGGAAAATTCAGTGAGTCCATATTTGTAGAGAAACACCTCATTTTCCAAACATGATATGAATATTTTTACTGCATCTAAACTTTCCCTAATTTAAAAGGAAGAAAATTAACAATAGTCAAGATTATTTTCTTCCCGTGAGTAAAATTTGTCCAAAAATATAACTTGCCTTTATTTTTAATTTGCCATTATTTGTCAGTATGATTTATCCTTATCAGGCGGAGTACTATCTTTGTTCATGTAATCTAAATGATTTTAGATAAAGATGTAAAAACATTTAGGAGTCATGTAGGTAGTTTACTTAAAAATGTGTAATTTAGAATATAGTGTACATTTGGTTTCATCCTTGATTCCTTGTCTAAGCTTTACATAGAATAAGTTTCTGTTTTAAATTCAGATCTAACTTAAAATATAGAGACATATGCTTTTATGTCCATTCAAGATTTACATTTGAGTTTGTTATGTAAATTTGATCAGCTATGAGCCAATGAGTTGAATTGGATACCCATCTTGCTTAATAAAAACATTTCTTTCTAATGCTTCCACTTTCTAATTCTCAGCAGACGTGGGTTTAACATAATATACACCATCACTGTTGAAATTAATTTACTGTTTCTAACATTCTTGTTCAGTGTTTTACTAATTCCATTGTATAGTATATCACACAAATTAAAATGCAGGCTTTCTATGTTTCTTTAGAGCATGTTTTCTAGCCTTCCTAACATTGCTTTATTTATTAAGATTTTGTCCAAAATTGTTTCTTGAAAATGTTTTTTCTACGAGTGTTATATTCAGATTTTTTTATTTTATTTTTTTAGTTTCTGGGTAACACTAAATTTTGGAATGTATTTCTCAGCGCAGGTGATGAGGTTCTCATGGAAACGAAGGGAATCTCATTGGTAATTAGAGATATCTTAGAACACGTTTCAAGTATGAAGACAGTATAGTCATTATAAATTTTAAATGTTGGTTTATGGAGTTGTTGGCTTAACAGACTCTAATGACCTTTTCTTTTAAAAGCAAGCTAAATTTCTTTTTTGGGGGGAATATGTATCATGGATTGGAATATGTAAAATATATAGAGAAGGTTCTGGCTTCTGGTGTTCTGCTGTGTAGTCATATTATAGATGATTCTGTTCATTATATTTAAATATGATATATAATTAGCGCTTTGAGAAGTTATCCTCTTAACTCAGGTGGTTAAGCGTGTGTGGGTAGTGATCCTCTTGCTGATGGGCAGTTTATGACTGCATTTATTTGTAACATGTTTACAAAGGGGAGTATAGGGGACATTTGACTGGGGAACTAGTTTCAGCAGACTGGCCCAACTTTTGACCTTTATTCAGAATGTCTTTGGATCAAAATTGCATTTTTACAAATTAAAAAGAATACTTGAATAGGTGTATATTATGAGTTAAAATTTCAGTGGTGTTAATTAGTGGTGAATGAAAAAGTATTTATTGATATTGATACATTTTCCCAGGTTTTAGTTCTAAAAATACAGTGATACTATCATCAATGTGATACATAAATTAGATGATAAATGAAACAGTGCCTGTTCCTGAGGTATGTATATTTTGAGTTTTGACATAAATTATTTTTGAAGATGTGGAAGGTAGTGAAGGTGTAATAAATACTTTTCACAAGTTTTATATAATAGTGTTCTCCCTTTGGAAAGTAATTCACTCAGATTTTCATTAAATTCTGAGACTGAGTAGTATTAAATCTAAATCAGGTATAAGTGTGAGTCATACTTTAAAACTTTTTTGTCTTAGAGAAAATCAATAAAATAGCTACTTTCAGAATGTATTTTAAAAGAGCTCTCCATGTGCATATGTTACTGATTTATATAGGACACTTTTATAGCAAGTTAGTATTTTATAAATAATTGGTTCTTTGGTGACCAACCTATAGCTTTTAGTTTAAAAAAAAAATAAAACATTTCACGATTTTAATGGATTAAAGTGAGTATAAGCCAATTTTTTTAAAAACAATGTATTTGAAGTTAAATATAAAGCAGTTTTTAATTCTCATCTAGCTGATTCCTTAAAGGCTTTAAATTTTTGTAGGGTTGTTGACATATTTATTGTTTAGAAATTAATATTTGGGAGTTTTAAAAGCACTCAGTAGCAATGGTGATAATATATGAACATTTTGAAACTGTATGAAGAATTATGTCTGTGTGTATTTATATGTTCATTTTTCTGTTCTTACTCCCCCAAAGTTAAGCACTGTACTAGAATAGTAAGGCACTTGGATTTTCTTCTTAATTCTATTTCTAAAACTGTATTTCAGGGGAAGCCGGATGGCTCAGTGGGTTAAGTGCTCACTTTGCAGCGCCGGGGACCGAGGGTCGAATCCCGGCCCCAGCCCGTGCGGAACCGTATGCTGAACTGGGAGCTCCCCCAGTTCAGTTCTCTCTCTCTCTCTCTCTCTCTCTCTCTCTCTCTCTCTCTCTCTCTCTCTCTCTCTCTCTCTCTCTCTGTCAAAAATAAAATAAATAAATAAATAATAATACTTTTAAAACTGTATTTCAGCTAAAAATAATTCTAAAACAATACTTAGGTTTTAAAGCCATTCTACTAAGGTTGCTATATTTAGCTACTTTCACCAGTTTCCCCTTATTTAAGTGTAAAGTTATTCTTCGTGCAGTGGTACTCAAAGTGCTATGATACACAGGAAGCTTGCTGAGCTATTTTTTGTAGCCTAAATGAAGGTGAGACTATATTAGTTATAATTCATCTCTGTTATTACTTCTTACAGAGACTTTTTTTTTTTTGGCTTAAAAAGTATTCTCTAAAGTCTTACTTTTACTAATTCCCTATCAGATATGATAGAAAAGTATTTTGAGATTTTAGGCAGTGAATAAGAACACACCCATTTAAAATGTGTATCACATGTGCTCGCTTCGGCAGCACATATACTAAAATGTGTATCACATGAATAGAATGAAATAAAATCACCTTATTCTTTCCAGAGTTAATCTGGATTCAGTGAGCCATGTGAATTCATAACAAAAAGTATTACTTTATTGAGGCATTGTGAAGAAAACTAGAGTTGTGTCAGACCCTGCACATAAATCCCATTTTCTCATTTTCCCCAGTATCCTTTGAAATGCAGATTTATTCCTGGAATCCCAGAATATTGAGTGGAGTGCTATGGCTTTGCTGTTACAGTTACCACTGCTTTAAGCAATAGCCACACTACGCAAGAAAAATTGTAGAGATGAAATGTTACATAAATGTGTTTTTTTTTTAAATAAATGTATATTATCTGTGAAAAGGTAAAATTCAGAATAGTATCATTTTCATATGTTAAAACAGGAGAAAGAGACGGGAGCTCAGCCTGTTTCATAATACTTTCCCCAATCTAATATATTACTTTACCTTCAAAATAGAATGTTTAATAAAGAGACAATAAATTCATTTTAAATATGGGGCTCACATTATTATTTAGTGTGGTCAACCATTTCTTGAATCCCTAATGTGTGTGTATGTGTGCGTGTGTAATTTGCAGAACTGTAAATTGAGGTACACATAGGAGTACTCTCTTCTGCTGGTGGGATCCTTCTTTTAGGTACCAAGAATTCCAGTTCTTCCATGGTTTAAATAATAGGTAGGTCTTTATATTATAAAGCATTCTGATTAAGAAAAGGAACTAGCAATAATGTTACTTGTAAGTAAGTGTTTTCTCTCAATAGGAATCTAAGAAAACTAAGTTTTGTTTTGTATATGGCAAACATTTTGCTCAAGAAATTCAATTGTACCTGGTACACAACAAAATGTAAGTATTTATTATTAGGTATTAGATGTTTCAGGGGTGTGCTGTTGAAAACTTAGTTTCATCTTATGAGTTGACCATATGCTGATGTCTGTTAATCTGAGCACGAGGGCTGTCTGGAAAGTAGCCAGCCATGTAAACATTCTATTATATTGACAATGACTGGGTTTTTTCCAGACAGCCCTCATAAAATATGATAATCATTGTGTGAAAATTTGGTCATCTTTTGTTATTTATCAAACCTGCAGTATAAACAATAATGATAAAATGAAGATCTTTTTTCAGGTTTCTTCTACACAGCTCATCTGTGAGATATCTTTTCTTACATACTTTTATTGTGCTTTAAAATGATGGATTGCAAGAATTGAGGAATACTGATGTTTTGGGAGTAGGAAAAAATATAAATGTGTTGTTCACAAGGATTGGTCTATTCAGAGTTTTTGTGCAGTTTGACATTCAAGCTCTTTCTTCCTATTTCCTCATTTTAATTCAAACCATCTATTCAATTCTCAACTCCTTGTTTTTAGGTGGTTAGTCAACGTTTTCCTCAGAACAGCATCGGTGCAGTAGGAAGTGCCATGTTCCTCAGATTTATCAATCCTGCCATTGTCTCACCATATGAAGCAGGGATTTTAGATAAAAAGCCACCACCTAGAATTGAAAGGGGCTTGAAGCTAATGTCAAAGGTGAAGAATTATTTTGATAATCTGTTTTAAATTCTTTCAACTAAATTTTCATTTTTTCACATTCATTGTACTTTATTTTTGAAATTTTCTGCAGTTTTCACTTGTGTGCTTTTTTATTTGTTTGTATTACAAAGGAATTCATTTGACTGATTGATAACTGATGGGTCTTATGATAAGAAAATATTTTAGCAAATATGTTCTGAAGATAGTTTTCTAGAAATTGTGAAGTGAAGGCCAAAATGTATAGTGTATGATTTCTTGTTGAAAAGGCATTAGAATTTTTTAATATGTATGTTTATATATGTGTGTATATAATACATTTGTATTTGGGAAAGAATAGAAACAAGACCAAATATTTATAGAATGAGGAATAATGGATTTTAAACACCAGTAGAAATTATACCAATGAGAAAATTCATGTTTTTTAAAGAACATACAAATGTGTAGACTTCATACAATAAATAATCTGATTCTTTATAACTTGTTTACTGTTTAGATACTTCAGAGCATTGCTAATCATGTTCTCTTCACAAAAGAAGAGCATATGCGGCCTTTTAATGATTTTGTAAAAAGCAACTTCGATGCAGCCCGAAGGTAAGTGCCTGTCATTTAGTTGACTGCTCTGTTGGAATCAAATACTTTCAGTTTCACTTGAGTTCATATACTTGGTGTACATGAAGCTCCTTTGTATTTTTTTTTTTCCTTCTCTAGGTAAAGAACATAGTTGATCTTATTTTATTTTATTATAAAAACCAGTGATGAAGTAAATTTATATCTATAATTTGGTAGCAATTTCCATATTTGCAAACCAGGAGGTATTTTAGAGATTGCTAACATAAAGGATTTGAGGTTGCTACAATATGGAGGAAGAAAAGAAAACAATTAGTAAAAATGAAAACTAAAATGATACAGATAATGCGTAAGAGTATATAATCACCATTTTTTTGATTGACTACTTTTGATACTTTAACTTGGAAGTATATCAGCTAAAACGTTGCACTTTAAAATGAGTAATGCAGATGCATATGAATTTCTTCATGAGTAACTAGACAGCTGTTGAAGTTTTATGATTTTAGGAAACTTGAGGTGTATTAGGTTTCCATAACTAACTAGTTGCTTTCTCTTCACCTCTTGAGTTGTTGGTTTATCTGTAAACTAGGAATTATACAATATTTTCCTGTCTGAGTTGATTTTAGAGAAACGAATGAGACAGTGCTTTATAAATGTAAGTTAATGTCCAGAATTCTACTGTTTGTGCAGTGTGAATCTACGTAATTGATTTGATTCATAGTCTAAGCTAGATTGTACAACACTCTTCCAGTTTTTCATAATAGTTTATATTAATTTCTTTCTATTTGGCTTTTAAAAGGTATATTGTTGGACTGCAAGCCATATTGGAGAGAAAGTGAATGTCAGCATAGGATTCTTATTTTAGCAGATTGACTGTCTATAGAGAGTTGAGAAAACAAAGGTTCTGATCCTGGCTTTGACCCAACAGGCGATGTAACTCTGCATAGGTCTTTTGTCTTGTCTGGACCTCCATTTCCTTATCTGTAAGGTATAGGCTTCTCTCCCAATCCTCATCTATCTAAATTTTGTTATTGTCTGACTTCAGAGTCTACTCTGAAGCTGAAGTCCGGTATGAAAAATGGAAAACCAACTTTCTCCTTGTCTCTTTCTTGTTTCATTTAATGGCAATCACATGTGAATAAGCCCTGAATATTTGTAATCTCAGTTATTTCACAAAGTTACTTTGTATAAATTTAATTCAGACACAGATATGAGTGTCTCTGGTTTTTAAAATTCTAATGATTTTGCATTTTTGAAGGTTTTTTCTTGATATAGCATCTGATTGTCCTACAAGTGATGCAGTAAATCATAGTCTTTCCTTCATCAGTGATGGCAATGTGCTTGCTTTACATCGTCTGCTCTGGAACAATCAGGAGAAAATTGGCCAGTATCTTTCCAGTAACAGGTAATATTTCCTAGTCATGTCATACTGGATGCTCTCAGTTTAAATTTATAATAATAAAATTACTGATCATGATAATGTTCTTTACTTTATATCTTCTAAGGATTATGGTTAGGATAAAGAAATGTAGAAATATAGACTCTTTGAAAATATATAGGCAAAAGGTTAAGTCATATTAAATGATCAGGAAGTCTACCTAGGCGCTACAGAGTTGTTATTGTTGTTTTAATTAGATTTAATTATATAATAATCTCATTTGTGATATTTTTAAGTACATGCAAATAAAGCTTTATATAGAAAATACTCAATTGAAAAGTGTTTATTTGAGAATTGTTTCATTAGCTATTTTTAGTTAGTTTTTTGTAGCCTGAATCATTTACTGTCCTTTCTAGTTATGTTTGCAAGGGCCCAAATTCCCATGTATGAGGAGTTCCCTTACAAAGATAAAGTGAATCCAGATTATTTTTAAGTGCCAATAAAAATGGTTTGCTCATTCATGACAAAGATAGATGACCATGAAACTAAGACTGACTATTAATTAACTAGATGGGAGTTAAGAGAGCATTTTAATCTTTTATGAATTGTTAATGGATATGAGCATGACTGATGTGTGCCCTAAAATAGAAAGATGAAAATGCTTTATCTGTGTGACACTGAAATAAACTGTGGAACTTTTAAATGCAAACATTTATTTCTCTTGTATAATTCACATATTAATACATATTATGTAGTTTGATGCTAGAGTGTTTTTTAAATTTGGTTTTTAAAATAATACATATTTTTAAAACTCTGACAGAGATCCATGTCTACCACCTAATTTTAACATTATTTATTTTGCTATATTACTTTAGGTCTTTATAATATTATATTTCTTGGGGGGAAAAAGGATATTACTCCTCCATGTAACTGACAAAAATAAGGAAATTATAGGTATATAAAGGGTGTCCCAAAATTCATGCAAGATTTGAATTTTGTGTCATTTGTGCGGTAAAGTGTTGCCAACGATAAAAAAAGCGTGACAGCGTTTTCATTGTTCAGCAATGAAAATTTACAATTTTTAATTATAAACCTGTGTTTTCTATCAAAATTACTTCTTGCATGAATTTTGGGACACCCTTTATAACATAGATACATAGAGTATAGTTTTGTCTGTTTTAAAATTTTATAGAAATGATATATTGAATATAGTCTCGTCACACAACATTTCTTTTGAGAAATATTATTTATTTAATGTTAATATTTCAAAAAATAAATTTTTATTTTTGCATTTTCTAATTGATGGATAGATACTTAGATTTGTTTTCCTGTTTTTCACTATTTCAAATAGTGATGTAATAAATATTCTTCATACTTGTCTCCTTGTGTATGACCTGGGTGTGTAATTGCTGCATTCAGTAATTGCAGTCTCAACTTTACTAGATACTGCCACATTGCTTTTCAAAGTGTACGTGTTAATTTATACTTTGACCAGCACTATGTGAGAATACCTTTTTATACACATCCCCACCAAAGTTGGCATTAGCAGACTTCATAATGTTTACCAGTTTGATGTTTGTGAAATAGTATCTTATTCTTACACAGTTTATTCTTACACAGTTTATAAGTGTTGAATATTTATTGAAAAGCCCTATTTACCCTATTTAAGCAGAAATATGCTATTAGGGACAGTATGTCCAATTCCTAAATAGTGACATCTCAAAATGGATTCTTTTCATCCTGAGAAAAAGTGGATCTGAAGGTTATTTTGACTTACTGATTGCCCACTTATTGGCAATGGATTCAGAATACTAGGGAAAAAAGAATTTTTATGTAATTTTATAGGTTGGGAAGTGGTCACATTTCTCAAATATCTCACTATACACTTATAACCCCTGAGGTCTTTTTGGTGCTATTCACAAATCAGCAGGAACCACCATCTGACAGTGAAAAGAAAAAGAACAAATGACAATCTAAAGAAATGTGTATTGTTTACTGTAAACTGCTACTTTTTTTCTAAGTAGTTTGCTATATCTAGGGATCACAAAGCTGTCGGAAGACGACCTTTTGATAAGATGGCAACACTTCTTGCATACCTGGGTCCTCCAGAGCACAAACCTGTGGCAGATACACACTGGTCCAGCCTTAACCTTACCAGTTCAAAGTTTGAGGAATTTATGACTAGGTAAAGTACCACCTTCATTGCTGCCTTTTTGGTTGAGAAGCAAGATTTACTACTTACTCGGCCACTTGTTAGATATACTTGTATTTTTGATAGAGGATTATCAGGAAAGTTGTACCTAATGACTGCATATCTTATTGACTAGTACTTTGTCGTATTAGTTTGAGGTGCTTTTGCATTAATACTTATAAGGGAGGGTAGATAACATTATTTTCATATTACAGTTAAGGAAAATATAGCTCAAAGTGAATAACTAATTTGCCTAAGACTCCATATCTAATTCATAGGTCCTTTGGTTCTAAGTGCTGAACTCTTTCTTTTTTTTCTTTTAAGATTTTATTTTATTGTTTTTAGAGAAGGTAAGAGAGAGAAGGAGGGAGGGTCCAGAGCAGTCTCCGTAGTTGTACATTGTTAGTTGTGACATAGTTTTATTCCACACATAGACATGGGGGCCCCAGGGCGAGAACTGAACTGGGGGCCTCACATGGGAGGCAAGAACCTTTGCTGCCATCTTGGCCATTACCAGTTGCACTGCAGTTTGGCATATGGGTTTGGATGGGCTGGGGTTGGAATTCGATTCTTGGGCCTCGCAGTTGCCAGGCAAGCGCTTAACCTGCTGAGCTATCTTGGCATCCCCCTAAGTGCTGAACTCTTTATACCACACTGTAACATTTTTCAGAACTCTCCTAAAAGTTCATGGTATTTAGATTGAGGGTCCAAAAATATAGTATACTTTGAATCTCATTGAGAGAGATTGAGTTTCTGAACTAAAAGATCTTTGTTGTTATACATTACAGTGAAGATAGGGTTGAATCCTTTAGTCTTTAAAGTACCTTTCTTGCTTTCATACTAAGTCCTTTACACTTAGTCACCTCACATGTGCTTCATAGTAACTGTGGATTAAGTGTTTTGTTCATAGTATGTACCAGGGGCAGAAAGAAAAAAGCAGAATCTGATATTCAGAAGGTAATTTACATTAAAGATGTGCATATAATGTGACTTGCATTGTAAGTGCCTGCTATTAATCATGTACATATACAGTAGTTTCCCCTTATTTGCAGTTTCACATAACTATTATTATAGTATATTATAATTGTTCTATTTTATTAGTAGTAATTATTGTGCCAAATTTATAAATTAAACTTTATCATAGATATTTATAGGGGTTTTTTGCTTTTGCTTTTAATTAAATTTATTGGGGTGATGGTGGTCAGCAAGGTTACATAGGTTTCAGATGTACAGTTCTACAATATATCATTTATGTGTTGCACCATGAGCTCACCACCCAGAATCAGGTTTTTGTTTGTTTTTCCATCACCATATACTTGGATCCTTCTCCCTCCCCGATACTCTTTCCCCTGCCCCTCTGGCAGCCACTAAACTATTGTCTGTGTCCATGAGCTTTTTCTTTTCTGCTTTGCTTGTTCATTTATTCTATTCTTTAGATTCCACATATAAATGAAATCATATGGTATTTGTCTTTCTCACTCTGACTTATTTCACTAAACATGATATCTTCTAGTTCCATCCATGTTGCAAAAGGGTATGATTTTATTCATCTTTGTGGCCACGTAGTACTACACTGTGTAAATGTACCACAGCTTTTTTTTTCTTTTTTCTTTTTTAAAAATATTTATTTTTATTGTTTTTGACAGAGAGAAAGAGAGAGATACAGAGACAGAGAAGGGGGAGGGCCCAGGACAGTCTCCATGGTTGCACATCATTGATTTTTCCACATAGTTTCATTTCACAGGTGGGCACAGGGCTACACCAGACAGGAACTGGGCTGGGGTCTCACCCCGGTGAGAACCAAACTGGGGGCACTCCCCAGTTCAGCATATGGGTCTGCACAGGCCGGGGCCAGGATTCATTCCATGGTCCCCGGGGCTGCAAAGTGAGTGCTTAACCCACCACCCTGGCTTCCCCACCACAGCTTCTTTGTCCAATTATTTACTGATGGGAATTTAGGTTGTTTCCCTGTCTTCACTATGGTAACTAATAATGAACATAGGGGTACATTAATTTTTTTGAGTTAGTGTTTTAGAATTTTTTGGATAAATATCCAGGAGTGGATTGCTGGATCATAAGGTAGGTCCATTTTTAATTTTTTGAGGAACCTTCATACTGTTTTCCACAGTGGATGGACCAGTTTGCAATCATATCAACAGTGTAGCATGGTTTCCTTTTCTCCACGTCCTCACCAACAATTGTTGTTGGTCAATTTATTGAAGATAGCCATCCTGACAAGAGTGAGGTAGTATCTCGTTGTGGTTTTGATTTGCATTTCTCTGATGATTACTGACATTGAGCATCTTTTCATGTGTTTATTGCCATCTATATGTCCTCTTTGGAGAAATGTCTGTTTAGGTCTTCTGTTCATTTATGTTTTTAAAGATTTATGTTATTGTTTTGACAGAGAGAGAGAAGTGGGAGGGCCCAGAGCAGTCGCCATAGTTGCACGTCATTAGTTTTCGACATAGTTTCATTCCACAGGTGGAGGTGAGGCTGTGCAGGGCAGGAACCGGGCCAGGGGCCTCCCACATGGGAAGCACACCCCAATTCAGCATATGGTTCCACATGGGCCAGGACTCAATCGTTGGACCCAGGGGCTGCAAGGCGAACTCTCAACCTGCTGAGCCATCCCAGCATCCTCTTCTGCCCAATTTTTAGTTGGATTGTTTGTTTTTTTAATATTTTTTATTTTTAAAGATTTATTGTTTTTGACAGAGACAGAGCAAAGCAGTCTCTATAGTTATACATCTTCGGTTTTCATCATGGTTTCGTTCCACACAGGTGGGCTGGGGCCATGCAAGGCAGGAACCAGGCTGGGGGCCTCCCGCATGGGAAGCGTGCACCAGTTCAGCAAATGTGTCCGCATGGACCAGGGCCAGGATTCAATCCTTGGTCCCTGAGGCTGCAAAGCGAGTACTTAATCCACTGAGCCATCCTAGCTTCCCCTGTTTGTTGTTTTGGTGTTGAGTTGTATTAGTGTCTTATACATTTTGGATATGAACTCTTACTGTAAAAAACATTTTATTTTGATATAGTCTCATTTGTTTATTTTTTCTTTTGCTTTTCTTGCTTGAAGAGATATCATTGAAGGTGTTGCTAAGGGTAATATCTGATTTTGTATAGGAAAAAACATAGTATGTACGAGGGCGGTCTGAAAAGTATACAGCCATGTAATATGAAAAATAGAGGCATTTATGGCTGGATTTTTTCCAGACAACCCTTGTATAGGGGTCACTTTTACTGTGGTTACAGGAATCTGCTGGGGGTTGTGGAATGTATCCCCCACAGATTAGGGCAAACTGCCATAGGTGATAGTTTTATGCACATGACTTCAATCCTTTGATATATTTTGAAACATATGAATATACAACAATCTTCTTTCCAGCTTGATTTTTATCTTTAGCTCTATTATATTTTTCTCAATGTAACAAATGTTTATTCCTGTGTAATTAAAGAAATATTTTTCAAATAAAAGTTTCATATTACCTAATTGAAAATTACATAGTCAAAAATATAAAACTTTTAAATTCAACATTATTTTGAGGATTGTCCTAGCCAATTTCTCATTTTTCTAAGAAAATCTCTTTATTACTCCTTTTACCTAAGACCCTACCTTTTCTTAAAAAACAGTCTTCTCTGCTTTTGAAGACTAACTGATATAATATGTGTAAAATACTTAGAAAAGTATCTGATTATATATATAATGTTTAATAAATATTAGGTACTTGCTCTCTTATAAGTTCTTGCTAATGCTCTTTGAGACACATTTTTTTTTCTTTTTTTTTTAAAGGAGGGAGTAGTATCATTTTCTGCACTATAAAAATTGTTAAATTATTCATCATAGCTTTCTAAAGAAGAAAGTAAAATATTCTCTGTTATTCCATCTCTTAGAGATAATTCAGTTAACATTTGACAGATAGCCTCCCAGTCATTTATATACATGTGTACTTATTTCTCATATCAAATTATAATTTAGCTTGTTTCCATTCATGTTAAGCAAATGGTGACCTAGTACCAGCAACATAATGATAGACTGAGATAATATTAAGAACTTCTCCTTGCCCCTGTGCCCCCAGACACAAGACACATAGAAATGCTTAGGTAAACAAAAATATTTTTTTATTTTTTTTTTAAGATTTATTTTTATTGTTTTTGACAGAGAGACTGCATTTGTGAGAATAAAGTCCCGTGAAGAAGAAAATAATATAAAAAGGAAGGCCTTTCTCATTCATTCAAAATCAATAAATCAGAAAAGAAAAGCTTGATAAACTTAACTCTTAAAAAACAAATAAGTAAAAACTCAAAATCTTCTGTCCAGACCATGATTAAAAACAGTTTTATGGTTAATATCCTTCTTTAGCAGTGTTCTTAGGATAGTCCCAAGAACCACTCTTAGTGTCAGAAAGTGTGTTGCTTTTTAAATATTTTGTCATTTGTATATTTTATCATTGGTCCAATTATAGAATTTTAAAAAATGCTCAGTGGACAATACAAAGCCTATGAGTTACTCTCTTTTTTTTCTTTCAGACATCAAGTACATGAAAAAGAGGAGTTCAAGGCTTTGAAAACATTAAGTATTTTCTACCAAGCTGGGACTTCCAAAGCTGGGAATCCTATATTTTATTATGTTGCACGGAGGTAAGAAATACTACATTTTAGTTTCTCTTAACAGAGTTTTTAAAAAGATAGCAAATGTCAAGAGACAACAAGTTTGTTTTTTTCCATTTGACTTTACTAGAATTGAAAACAAAGTTTACTTTGAAGAATGTGGCTGGGTAAACAGCCATCCTATCCCAAAATGATGCTCAATATGTTAAATTGCTTTTCATACTACCTATTTCATATTGACTTCTCTTTCCTATATCAGTTTTTTAATACTACTTAACAATGGATTAATTATCAAGAGTAAAAGTCACAAAGAGTCTTTGTTTTCATGTATATTCTGATTAAATAATAGCCACAGCATGATAATCGAGAATTTTTTTATTAAGCAGAAATGACACTTTAAGAGCCTGTTTCTGTGAACTTTTAGTAATAGACTAAGACAGCATGAGGGTGATTTAACAAATTATTCAGAGAAGCTGTGGGAAGTTTCTATACAGATGGCATAAGTGACAGCCTAGAAAATTGTATTTGTTCATGCTGTCTTCAGTTAAGGATGGTGCTTAGAAAGCCTTTCTAAAAATGTTGAGCTATTTCTTAACAATTAGGTATGATGCTTACAGTGCTTTTACTGCCATTGATTTTTCTTTCTTGTCTCATGCCTTCCTCTTAAGAACTCATCAATGACATTATTTGGTCATCTTTACATAAATTCATGATAATTGAACCTTAGAGACAATATGATATAATAGACCAGGGAACCCCAACCCCTGGGCCACATACTGGCACTGGTCCGTGGCCTGTTAGGAACCAGGTCACAAAGCAGGAAGTTAGTGGTAAGCAAGTGAAGCTTCATGTATATTTATAGCTGCTCTCCTTCCCTTGCATTACTGCCTGAGTGCTGCCTCCTGTCAGATCAGTGGCATGCCACATTAGATCTCATAGTAGTGCACCCTGCTGTGAACTGCACATAAGAGGGATCTAGGGTGCAGGCTTCTTATGAGAATCTAATGCCTGATGATCTGAGGTGGAGCTGAGGTGATGATGCTAGTGCTGTGGATCAGCTATAAATACAGATTAGCATAAGCAGAGAGGTTTGACTGCACAGAGACCATAATAAATCAATGCTTGTAGACTCATATCAGAACCCTGCCGAGGGTGCTGGGTTAGCTCATCAAGTTGAGCACTTGCTTTGCAGCCCCGGGGTCCAAAGATCAAATCCGGGCCCTGGCCTCTGTGGGCCCATTTGCTGCACTGGGGTGTGCCCCTTGTTCGGTTCTTGTGGGGGGTGAGTTTCCCATGGGGGAGCCCCCCGGTTCAGCTCCCACCCTTGGCGTGCTTTCCATCTCAGAGGACCCTCGCTCGTAGGGGCATGCCTCCCATGTGGGAGGTCCCCAGCCTGGTTCCTGCCCTGTGCAGGACCTCGCCCACCTGTGGAGTGAGAATATTTTGAAAACTGATGATGTACTACTATGGAGACTGCTCTGGGCCCTCCCACCTTCTCTCTGATTCTTTGTCTCTCTCTCTGTCAAAAAATTAATTAATTAATTAATTAATTAAAAAGAAAAAAAAAACCCTATCAGTGAGTGAGTGGCAAGTGACAATTAAGCTGCAGCTGGTGAAAGGCTTTAAGAGTATACAGTGAGTTCTACAATTACTTTACATATCACAATGTTATAATAATAGAAATCAAGTACACAATAAAGTAATGTGCTTGAATCATCCCCTGACCCTACCCTTACCCTGATGGATGGGAAAATTATCTCCACAAAACCAATCCCTAGTGCCAAAAAGGTTGGGGACCACTGAAATAGACCACTGGCTTGGGAATTTCAGGGATTGTTTAGTCTTCTGATATTCACTAGCTATAGAAATTAATCTTTCTGGGGATGCTGGGGTAGCTCAACAGGTTGAATGCTTGCCTTGCATCTGTGTGGGCCTATATGCTGAACTGCCCCCAATTCGGTTCCCACCTCATGCAGCCCCACATCCACCTATGTGGAATGAAACCGTTCCACACAACTAATGATGTGCCACTATGGAGACTGCTCTGGGCCCTCCCCATTCCTGTCTGTCTCTCTATCTCTGTCTCTCTGTCTCTCTTGCCTTCTCTCAAAATAAATTTTTAAAAAAGAATAAATCTTTCTGAGTTCTTGAATTTAACATAAATTGAGGAATTATGCCAGTTGACTTAATGGGCATGGGTGGCAAAAACTTGACAGTTTTGTAGGAAACAAATGGAGGTTGAGAAATAGTGGGAAAGTAGTGAAGAAAGGAAGGTAGAAGGTGGGAAACTCATTTAATCAGATAATTCAGGTAGCATCAAAACCAAGAAGTCCCAGGAGCTGGTGAGTTAGGGTATTGTGAGAGTACAGAAACTGGCATTTATCCTTAGTTCCCTTCTTTAACAACTCTAACATCTCTTTACTTTCCCATGAAAGTCTTCTCTCCAACTTTTATCTCAGTTGCTATTTCTAAATTACCTAAAAATAACTTAATTTGTTGCAATTGAGATGAACTATATTTGTATTCCAACTCTAACCTTTACTATAAGTGTCTTTTGACTTTTTGTACTTTTTCTAAGTAATTAAAAGTGAAACATTGGTGAGACAGGTACCGTATATAAATGTGTGTCCTCCTCTGCCTTTAAATTCTTGTTAGTTTATAGCTAGCAAAGATTTCTGCAAAAACCTCAAAGCAGAGTTTTTTCTTCAGGATCAGAAATTGTAAGATTGTATTCCTTCTTGGCAGTCATCTAAAAAAGCCAAAGGAAAGTAGCAGGGGCCTGATGCAGATATCCTCTGTGTGATTAAATCAGTGGGATTTCTAGGAACCTATATAATACGGTGACTTGAGAGTGCTTAGGATTCCCAGCTCTACTGCCTGTTAACTGTAATAATCTTAGACAAGTTAATTTTTCAGAAGCTGTTTCTTCATCTTAAAAAAAGGGGAAGGTACTTATAAAAACTATGCTGTCTACCTCTCCCATGAAGTATTTTGTGTGCTTCAAAATTCTGTAGAGTATATTGGAGGTTTTCTTTTTTGTTTTTTGATATGACTCTGCCAGTTTCAGATTTTTAATATTTTCAGTTTCTTTCTTAGACCCGTTAGGCCTTTTCCTGGGCTTCATATTCACCTGGTGTGAAGCGTTAGCTCCAGGACAGATGAGTACACAGTAGCTCAGAGCAGGGAGAGGCCCAGTTCCTCCACTGTACAAGTCCAGAAGAAGATAGTGAGAGTCTTATCTCCGTACAGCTAACTGTCAAAGAGCACGTGGGTTTGCTTTCTCCCTTGATATTCTTGTTTCTGTCTGAGACTATGTGTATTTTTATTAATGTCTTTTGAGCTGTGGATTCCCATCTCCTTACATATAGTCCACAGACATTTCAGACTTAAAATGTCTAAAACTTAATTCACTATATATTCATATCAACTTCTTCACACCGTATTTTCTTTTTCAATAGCATTGCCATCTTTCTCACTCTAATATATTTTTTATTATTATATTTTTTTAATTGTTTTTGATAGAGAGAGAGAGAGAGAGAGAGATACAGAGACAGAGAGAGAACTGAACTGGGGAAACTCCCCAGTTCAGCACATGGGTCCGCAAGGGCCGGGCTGGGATTTGATCCTCGGTCCTCGGCGCTGCAAAGTGAGCGCTTAACCCACTGAACCATCCTGGCTTCCCCATCTTTCTCAGTCTAGAAACCATAATTAAAATTCTTCCCTCATTTTGTTTACCATCCTCATTATCAGTTACCATAAGTTTTGATTTTAGCATTGAGATTTTGGCAGGTTGTTTCAGTTAGGCCTAGTTATTGCAAAGAAGTTGTTCTTATTTTCCAAGAAGATAGGCCTCAGGGAAAATATGAATTAAAACAGATCCAGCTCAGGTGTACACAGAACTATGTGGCTGTCATTCTGGAACTGGCTTATGTTCTTTGACTCTCTTGGCTTCATGTTCAACTCTACATCATCATTTTCCTCTTTCTGTTTTAGCTTTATCTCCACATAGAGAATGTGGTTCAGCTAAAAAATATCTGTTTGGCAAAATCTTTCATGCTAGGTGCTTAGTCAGCTAGTAGATTTCTGACCACCTCTAAGTCAAGAACATGCTCCTAACCTAGCAGTCCTGTGATTCAAAATGACCACCTACTGCTATTCCTTCATAAGGGACTGTCCTTAGGTATGTGTTTTAATTTTTTTTAATTGAATCTTACTGGTTTTATATTACTTTTAGGTGCTTTGCAAATGTCTTTTGAAATCATTTTCTCCACTCCCATCACCGAGACTCACATTAGCTCTTACCTATACTAATGCAGCATTGTCTTCCTACTCCCTAATCCCCAGATAACTGCTTACAGGACATCTTCACATTGCTTCTGGAAGCAGTTTCCAGTATAATCTAATCTTGTCTCTTCCACATGTTAAATAGCACCATTGACTCTCCATATAAAGCCTAAGTTCTATAATCAGGCATACAGCAGGCTCCATAATTTTTACCTAATTTATTTTTTAATTATTTCCTGCTGTTCCCTCTCATAATCCTATGCTCCTCCCTGGTGGTAGTTAAAATACCATAAATACAAGGCAAATTGTTGCAGCAATGTTTATAGTAGCAAAAAAATGAAAGAAAACATGTTTCAAAGGGGAAGTATTGAATAAATAATGATACTTTTATGTTACAGTGTTACATGCAATGTGTTAAAGTATGTCTTGCTTGTTATAAATAACAAAAACAAAATTCAAACTTATATAAACCAAAAAGAATATCAGTTGACACATGAACCTAAGAAAAATCAGGAG
>PVKE010012308.1:0-7500 GCA_004027555.1 Craseonycteris thonglongyai | reverse complement strand
AGTTTTCACTTCCCATGTGGGAGGCCCCCGGTTTGGTTCTTACTCCCGTGTGGCCCCACATCCACCTGTGTGGAATGAAAACATGTCACAACTAATGATGTACAGCTATGGAGAGTGCTCTGGGCCTTCCCCACTTCTCTCTCTCAACTCCTCTCAAACAATACAATCTTAAAAAAAATTAAAAAGCAGCATAATTCTTTTTAATGGAGTAGCTGTATTATACATTACAAAGGTTACCAGAATAAGCACCTCTTTTACTGTAAAAATATACTGCTATTACACATTCATGAAATATGGTGACACAGATAGGTGTATTGTTTTATTGAGCATTGTAGTTTCTGCTTATCAGATTAGCACATTTTTGTTTGTTGAGTAAAAAATAAAATAATGAAAAACAATACATGTCACTCCTCACCCCCCTACCCCTACCCCCAGTACCTGTCCCTTCCTTTCTCACACACTTCAGTTAAACATCACCAACACAATTACTTCTTACACTTTTAATGTAAAACTCTGGCTTTCAATTTAATTTTGCATACATTGATATTTTGCATTAAAAAAATCATTTATAAGGAAGGAAAACATACTAAGGTAATAATTAGGCTTATACAATTAAATTTTGCAAACAAATTAAGCTCCATAACAATAACTTCTTAAGAAGTAAATTGAAATAAATTTGATATTCCTAGTCTCCTTGTTGTCATTCAGCAGATGATAAAGAACTGAAATAGGAATATAGACAGTTCAGATCCATTCAGCGTGATTGCACACGAACAGCAAAAATATTACATGGAAAAGAAAATGAACGTTACCCACGGGATTCAATATGGTGCCACCGCTTTTCATTGTCATCGTATTCTTTGAGGTCACTGCTGTTTTCAGAGTTGTCTTGGAAGTCAAGGTTGTCTTGGAATTCGGGTTAGTCCTGGAATTTGGTCTCATCATGGAATTCGGGGTCATTTGGAGATTTGGAGTTGCCTTGGAATTTGGGGATGTCTGAGAATTCAAGCCCATCTCAGTATGCAGGATTGCCACAGAACTTAAGGTCAGCAGTGTTGAACTTGTCCCCAAAGTGTTATCAACAAATAGGAGGAACAGGCTGATGAGTGATAGCTTGAATATCATTTTTCTGTTTAAAATAATTATAGAAATTTCATCTAACATTTGGATCACAAACATCTAAGAACTAGATTTTAGCTTTTTTAAAGATTTATTTTTATTGTTTTTGACAGAGAGAGAGACAGAGACAGAGAGAAAGGGGAGGGCCCAGAACAGTCTCCATAGTTGTACATCATCAGTTCTTCCACATAGTTCTATTCCATAGGCGGGCGCGGGGCTGCACATGGCAGGAACTGGGTCGGGGTGTCACCCCAGTGAGAACTGAACTGGGAGCACTCCCCAGTTCAGCATATGGGTCCACACAGGCCGAGGCCGGGATTTGATCCTCGGTCGCTGGGGCTGCAAAGTGAGTGCTCAACCCACTGAGCCATCCTGGCCTCCCCCTAGCTTTTTTAAAGGGGGGGAATAATGAAGGAACCTTTTTCCCAACACTGGGGAACACTAATCTTTGGTTTAAGAAATTTCATAATTTTTAAGATAGAAATTTAGAAGTGATCGAAGTCAACTTCTTCAATTTACAAATGGACTCAGGAGGAAAACTTGCCTGAGAATGCATATCTAAAAATGACCAGAACTAGAACTTGAGTGTGAGTCTTAGTCCAGTGTTTTTTAGATGTGGACTCTGAAGACATAGTATAGATATATATACCAAAAGTTTAATTAGTAAATCATTTTTAAATTATGGCTAATTTTCTTTTATCCTATATATATCTAATGGCTTGGTACATTTGAGATAATGCAACTAGCCCACGTTGAGCATGGCTAACTGTTCTACTTTTTTTTAAACTTAAAGCTCAAACTTTAATTTTAGAAATCTAATATATACTAAAAATTACATTTGGTTCTAATATGTAATTTCAATTTAACATTACCTTTTGGTGTTTTTTCTTTGAAGATTAAGAATTTAGGCTTTCTCCAGTGTCCTATGAGTAATCTAATTTCTTACTCACTGTGTGCTATTTAAATATAATTAATGAAGAAGTCACATGTTCTAAACTTGGCCTGCCATTTGCTCTTTGGAAATATCCTATTGGATGTTTTCCAAACAAAGAACCCAGTGAATGCCACTTTGTTATTTCTCTTATCCATGTATACATTAGTGAATTTCTTCACTGGATTGACTCTAACTAAAGGAATATACTATTTAGCCTGTTGTGATTATCATAAGTTAAAATCAAGTAAGTATATTAGAGATGTCTATATATTTTTTTTATTAATTATCTTGTATATTTATTTATAGGGTAGCTTCTGGCAATGATTATTTTGAAGTACTAAAAAGAATTCAGGAATATAGCATTCCAGGAATTTTAATTGCTAATAAGTAATTAAAGTAACCTATTAGAAAAGATTAAACTTTGTTAGTATGAAACTAACTTAAGAAAAGGATTGCATATGAAAGATGGTGGTGGTTTAATGTGCTAAAGATTTTTTAATACATTAAAGCACCAACATTGAAGCACTTAAGTAAATTTTTTTAAGGAATATTGTCTTTTGATCACTCTTTTTCCTTGATAACTAGTTTTCAGAGAGGTTGGGTTGTTTTGTGCTAATGTTTTCATCACATTGGCCAGCACTCTAAAAATTGCAGGGCTGTGAACAATGGTGTTGACATACAAGGAAATTGCTACATAGATGGCAGAAGAACAAGTTAGTACATGTTCCTCACTTGTTTTACTCTGCTATAAAGTTTTTCTCCTGAATGAATAGAACCAGTCCTTGCTAAGTCTTATTTATTTGGTACAGATATAAAACTTCACTTAATTGGAGAATAGTGTGATCAGACTAAAGATGTAAACATAAAAAGCCTCTTAGCAACCAGAATAGATAAAAATCAGAGTATGTACTGAGGTAATGTGCAGATAACTACTGATGCTTTAAACACCTCAATCTCAAGTTATTTAAAATTTAAAATTCAACATTTTTCCCTTTTCTCCTTCCTAGATATATTCTTCTCATAATCTTTTTCAGTTAATTGCATTATTATCTAACAAAATAGCTCTACAATCTTGGATTTCTCACTACCTTCTTTTTCTTACTGATTTTCAGCTGCCTTGGCCTCTTGATGATAATTAAATAAAATTTAAAATCCTGAACTGTCCAACACTGAGGTGCTCCCAATGAACAAAAATCGTTTGCTATTGTTTATTGGTGTGAGCCTTCCCTAATTCTAGTCTTCAGGTCAGTTATTTAGGACTTTATACTTCTAGAGCACTTACCAGCATCTGTTTTTTACTATAGATGTATAAATCTTTCTTTCACCATATTGTCTTTCTTGTGGTCAGGAAGTCTCTCCTCTTTATAATCCCTCTGCCTGCTACCACAGTGAGTGCTTGTACAGAATAGTACACAATAAACATTGGAATTTATTGAATACCTTTGTTTCTTCTTACCTGAGGGCTGATATCATTAGTGATATCTAAAATAACAGATATTTATTTGCAGTTTTCCCTGAATAAGCATAAATTTGCAAGTCACGGGGCTCAGTTGAAGTCTCATCTCTACTTTCTGTCTACTGTTTTAAGAGAATTTCATTTGTATAATGTGGATTATAATGTATATTTATAATCCCTTATCTACAATTCTGAAATTCAAAATTTTCTGAAAACATAAGGTTTTGTCAAAAAAAAAAATTGGCACCAAAACTTATTTGGTGGAAACACTTAACCTACATTGGTGTGAGGCTTTTTGTTATCTTTATTATTATCATCTATATTTGTTCTACTTAGTGTGGATATTAATGTTTCACTCCAGAAATATTAGGTTGATTTTGGAGTGCTGTCTCAAGTTCTACTGGTGTGTTGCGTAATACACAAGGCTAGTGCTTATATTTGAGTTTCTCCTGTTCTTTCTGGGCATGTCCTTATAGTTGGGTGTTGCCATGTGGCTGAGATCTGGTCAGTAAAATGTATAATAGATTCCAATGATGTGTGTCACTTCCAGACCTGGTGTCTAATTTCTCACCAATCTTCCATTCTTGCTCTTTTCTGTCAATACCTACTAGAAACAGGGTTCAGTGGGGGTGGGGGAGTTTTCAGAAGATGCTATAACTACTAGGTGACATGATATAATTGACAAATTAACTTTTATTGTATTAGCCAGAAATAATTTGGTGTTATTTGTGAGAGAAGTTAGTCTATGATGACTAGCTTCTAACTATGTGCCGGATACCCTACTTTGGCCACTTTAAATCCACTCTCTCTTCGTCTCCACCCTGTACTATACACTGAGGGGCTTGCCCTGTGTGGATATCATTGGGCTTCTTTCCTCACTAGCTTCCAGTTGGCCCATGGGGAATACAGGAGATTGGAGGAAAGAATGTCATGTGTATATTCTCTTGGCTTTCTTCCTGAGGGTCTCTAGGGGCTGGCTGCATCCCTCTGTAAAGATAGTCATTTTTGTGCAGCAATCCTCTATGTATCTGGTTTCTGGTAGCTGCTCCCTGCCACCACTTTTTCAGGTCTAGTGTCTCACTCTCTCTTATATTATAGTTTCCCTAAACCCTTCCCTCTTCTTTATACATAATCTCATATTAAAGTTTGAGTGTGCTATGTATTTCCTGCTGGAAACTTAGCTACTAAAAACAATATGTACATGATATCATCTTCCTAAAATCTGAACAGATTTGAATTCAGAAATACATCTTGCCCAAGAGTTTCAGATAAGGGACTATGGATCTGTACCAAGTTTATAGGTTTCTAGTGAGTATTAATTATGATAATAGTTGTATGGCATTCTGTATAGTGCCCAACACATGGTTAGTATTTGGTAAAAGGTAGCTACAGTTGGTATAAGAATAGCAACTATGTTAATTTTTTTATCTGGGAAATCTAAATTTTTCACATTCAGAGATGGAGCTTTGGAACTAGTGAGCAGTATCTGTCTTTACATACTTATATTACCTTGAATTGACCTACTTTTTTAAATATGTTTCCAGAACTGTTTGCCTACCTTCACATATTGATTATTTCAAAACTCTTTAAAAAATGGAGAAAAGTGATCTTATTTATAAAAATCATCTGAATGCTTGTAAATTTCATGCAGCAATTTTTTGAGAATTTAAACTTGCAGTTTTAATATGTTACTCTAGAAACAGGTCCAATTTTTCCTCCTCTAACTTTTCTTTTTGGTCTTGACTTTTTGTCTCATGAAAAGGACATTTGAATCTTTTCTTGAGTGGCAGCTACACAAACATTGTTGGCAATGAATAGAAAACTATCTGTAAGTACTATGCCAGGTCTATGCTCATTGCATCTGTGCCTCATGTCTCTTAAACTTTTAAAGTTTTGAAATTTTAGGGTTCAGATTTTTATGATTAAAATTTTTACATGCTACTAGTGTGTTTTTACCTGTATCTAAAAGTAGAACATTTCAAACAATTCAATAGTATGTGTCAGCAAGTAACTTTTTAGTGTGGACACTTTTCAATAAACTACAGTTGACCCTTGAACAACACAGGGGTTAGGAAACAGATACCCCACACAGTTGAAAATCTGAGAATGACCTTTGACTCCCCCAAAACTTAATTACAGTTGTCTCTCAGTTTCTATGGGGGATTGGTACCAGAACCCTCTGCAGATACCAAAAGCTAGGGATGCTCAAGTTGCTTTTATAAATGGTGTAAAACAATGTGTTCAGTCAGCCCTCTGCATCAATAGAAAATACTGTTTTACACCTGTGGTTGATTAAATCCAAAGATGAGAAATCAGGAGGTAGGGAGAGCTGATTGTATATTTATTGAAAAACGTCTACATATAAGTGGACCCTCATAGTTCAAATCTGCATTGTTCAAGGTACAGTTGTATTGGAAGTTTCTTGAGAAAGTGGATATGGATATATTGGTATGCAAAAACAGGCCATTGTTATATTGGACTGAAATGTGAGTACTTTTTAGAATTATGCATAAGCACTTTTCTACAGTATAAAGCCTCTCCATTTTAGAAATCTAATATAAGAAAAGGAACACATTTCCTCGTACTTGTAAAATACGTATTCTTAGGACAAATGTCCATCTTGGAGCAGTCTTCCTAATGGTATAATACTGGAAGTCTGTTATCTGATTTAATTTTGGCTTGTTATTCTTATTTTTCATTATCAATGAAAAATATTTAATTATAGAAAAAGACTCTTCTTGTTTCCTTCTCTTGGAATGGTATCTCTGTCTACTTCAAATTTTAAATAGAAGCCTTTGCATCAGTCTTTACTTCTACCTACTTTTAACCACATATATCTGATTAGTCATTATGTCTTGTTGATTGTGCTTCTGAAATTTTTTATACTTTATCCTCATATTATAGATCCAGCTTGGAGTTTTATCTGTTCTCTAGCTGGGTTAGAAAACTTTTTCTGCAAAGGACCAAGCAGTAAATATTTTAGGCTTTCCAAGCCACATAAAGTTTTCTCTGTTTTAGTTTTTTAACCACTCTTTAAAAATGTAAGAATCATTCTTAACTTGCAGGCCATACAAAGACAGACCACAAGTATTATGTAGGCAGGATATTGCCAGTGAACCATAGTATGCTGACCTCTGATCTTGGTTGTTGCAACAACTTCCTAATTGGATTCTTTGACACTCGTATTGTGCCCCATCCACTCAAATGTTCCACATTACTGCCAAAATGTTCTTTCAAAAATATTACCATGTCACTTCCAGATGAAACATTTTATGTGTTCCCGATAGCAAGTTTGCATACTTGAGCATTCATGTACCACCTTTTGGATTTTTGCTATTTCTTCAGAACATTTATACTGTTATTTCCTCAATATTTTATTAACTTTTTTAAAGGTAATTTTATATTATAATCTAAATAGAAACTAAGTATTTATTACTATACCTAGAAAACTAGTAAACAAAAGGTAATAATAGTAAAAGGAAATACAGAATTATGAAATGCCTATTTCATATATCACCCCATCATATAGGTACCACACTTCAAAAAACCACTAGCTTATAAGATATAGCCTTTGTTCCTTAGTATCTTACATAAGTCTCCTCAAAATCTTTTGTACAATTCACATTAGTTGCAAGGTTGCTGAACTAAAGCAGAAGATTGGAAGTCATTTTGGGGGAAGCCAGGATGGCTCAGTGGGTTAAGAGATCGATTTGCAGCCCCAGGGTCCAAGGATCATATCCCGGCCCTGGCCCATACAGACCCATATGCTGAACTGGGATGTGACCCAAGTTTGGTTCTCACTGGGACAAGCTTCCCATGCAGGAGGTTCCTGGCCTGGTTACCAACCGGCACAGCCCCATCCACCTGTGTGAAATGAAATGAAGTCAAAACCTGATGACTTACAACTATGGAAACTGCTTGGGGCCCTCCCCCTTCTCTCTGTCTGTCTGTCTGTCTGTCTGTCTGTCTCTCTCTCTCTCTCTCTCTCTCT
>PVKE010012307.1:0-38573 GCA_004027555.1 Craseonycteris thonglongyai | reverse complement strand
TTTTAATTATAAACCTGTGTTTTCTATCAAAATCACTTCTTTCATGAATTTTGGGACACCCTTTAGTTGACTCCATCCTTCTTTTACACTTTCTATTCTTTTTCTTTTATGCATAAGAGTATATGAACTAAATTATCTTTTTTTTTTATTGTTTTTGACAGAGAGAGAGAGATACAGAGACAGAGAGAGAACTGAACTGAGGGCACTCCCCAGTTCAGCACATGGGTCCACACGGGCCGGGATTCGATCCTGAGTCCCTGGTGCTGCAAAGTGAGTGCTTAACCCACTGAGCCATCCCGGCTTCCCTAAATGATCATTCTTATCATTTGGTTAGCATTGGGGAAAGGAGGGTGGTGACTGTTTTGTAACAGGGAAAAAGAGGGAAAAAGCATAGAGGAGCAGGTCTTTGTTTTCCAGGGGGTCAAAATTATTAGAGTCAATAATTCCCCAATCCTTTTCAACCTGTAGAAAGAAAACAGACATGCAGTTGAGACAAAGGTCCAGAAATTGTATGTGATTGTGAGTTCAGCATCTTTGGCACCTTATAGACTCAAAGCTTCTGGTCATTCCTTATCTAGATATCACTTGGTACACAGGCAGGGATGTTCAGATTTGGGAACTAGCAATCAGATGTTAGTGTTTCAACTCTACTCCATTTATTGACTTGAAAGCAAAAGTGTCACCCAATGTACAACTCTGAAACATCCTAGTGCCCATTCATCACAACATCCACAAGTTTGTACTAGATACATAAAATTATGTTAACTCTTTTTTCACTTACACAATTGATTCCACAATGGCAATTCATTTAGTCTTATAAGAAGTTCAAATACTTTAACCTTGTGCAGCCCACATGATGTAATAGAGATTGCAACTTGATTAAAGAGAAACATTCCAAAGCCATAACATCTAGAGAGGAATTTTATTGGGGTTAACCGGAAACTGTCATGACATCCATGTTTCTATCCACTGGGAGGTTTCTTTCTTCTCAGATCTCAGTTAAGAATTGACTTGCACACTCAAGAGATACAACACTGTAGAGCTCAGCCATGTTATAGAGCTCTCAGATCAAAGTGCTGACAAAGGGGAAGCCGGGATGGCTCAGTGGGTTAAGCGCTCCCTTTGTAGCACTGGGGACCAAGGATCTAATCCTGGCCCCGGCCCATGTGGACCCATATGCTGAACTGGGTTGGGTGCTTCCCATGCAGGAGGCCCACACCCTAGTTCCTGCCCTGCGCGGCCCCCGCCCACCTGTGGGGAACAAAACCATGTTTAAGAACTGATGATATACAACTACGGAGACTGCTCTGGGCCCTCCCACGTCTCTCTCTCTCTCTGCTTCTGTTTCTCTGTCTCTGTCAAAAACAATAAAATAAAGCTTAAAAAAACAAACAAAAAAACAACAAAGTGCTGACAAAGGGAGAGCTACAGCACACATTAAGAAAGAAAAATGAAAGGTTCCTCCCTAATAACAAGCTGGCAAACTGGAATTTTACAACTTTCACAGTGTTCTGTATGTATACACCCAATTTATTATATGCAATTGATAGGTATATTAGTTTCCATTTATCTTTGTGTTTTAGCACCTAGTACAAGTCACACACAGTAAGGGCTTAATAAATATTTGCTGAGTGAGCAAACACATTTATTTCACATCTTCTCAATTGAATTATTAGCATCTTCTATTTCTTTCCATGCATTTCCTTATAGTAGTGAGCACATAGGAACTAAGTCTGTGCATTGAGGATTAATACAAAAATAAGGTATCACTTTGCTTATTGGAAATAATGAGCATGGAAAAAATAAATGTATTTTCCTGTTGTGTTTATACTTGAAAATACCTATCTAGGATAGGAATAGAAAAAAAATAAAGAAATAAAGATTATATATTCAGAAAATAATTGTGTGATAATGGAGCACATTGATTGAGAGGGTATGTAATCTTACACAGTTACAGCATTTTTTTTTAGATGTCTTAAGACATTCAAGATAAATTTCACTAGAGAAATTACTCGATGGAAGGATATAAAGGGCAGGCAAAACTAAGATTTGTTAAGCTGGATGTGGGATGGATGAGAGGCTGGAGCAGCACAGTGACACGAAATTGGAAAGGAAATGTTTCATGCAAAAAGCAAAATATAAAGGTAGTTTTCATATCTTTGGGGTTAATTCTAAAATAGTACTGCTCAGGGGCCGCAAGGTAGAATAGATACCTAGGCAATATCCTTTCTAGCTTTCAAGTCAATAAATGTACTATGGAAAAAGAAGTAAATGGAATTTCAGCAACTAAATGTATTATTTGATCAAAAGTATTGATTTTTTAAGAGTGGAGTTACAAATAATTTATATGCATAAATGTTTTCTCTTTTCTTTTAGAAAAAGGCCTTTTTAAAATTTATGAAGGTTTGAAAAAAGTTAACAAGTGCACTCACTGGCTTAAGGATTAAACTACTTTCTCTACTCAATTGCTGATCTTCACTGGCATTGATTTTCCAAAACATATCTTTAGAAAGGGCTAAATAACATTTCAAATAGCTCTTTTTGTTCTTTCTGCAAGGCTAAGCTATTCTGTTCCATTTTCTGCAATACCAGAGTATAATTTTACCTCTTTGAAGTGATTTTATAATGGAGAGTAGCTCCATATTTTCATAAAATCAAAATTCTAATACATTTTAGACTTCACCTGCAGAACTAAATTTAAAAGAACCACCCCATCCCTGAATTAATTTTCTGTTGCTATTATCTGTCCTTGAGCATTCAACTTTGTTTTGTATTTTTTAATTGTGTGCGGCAGTCAGTGTCATTTCAACAAACTTGGATTACTCCCATTTTGTACTAAAATGAAAAAACTAACCACATGCCATTGCTTTATTTTCCTTACAACAAAAGGCTAGTTTTCTATAACACCATTGTATCCTTAGCCTCAGTAACAACAGTCTGCAGGCAAAACAGAAAAAGCTTCTCCAGGGCACACAAAGCATCTTGGTACTGTTGTCCAACAGCAAACCCTTCTCACACCCCTAACACTTTATTTCCTCAATATATAATTACAGTTGTTCTTTCTAAGTCTGAGGGCCTAGGCTTAGGGTTTACAAAAGCCGTTTGTTATAGGAGCTAACATACAGAACAGACAGAGTTCTCCTACTCGCAGTGAGATGACCTGTGCTCAACCAAACACAGCCCCGCCTCTCAGGAGGCCTCTTGCTCAAAGGCCAGCACATCTCTAAGCTGGTCTTCTTGCACTCCTCAGCCACCACCCCCCCAGGATCTCCAGGGGAGATCAGCATGCTAGTGGCACCATGCATTGTAATTTAGAGCAGTTCCCTGCCTTCCCCCCAAAGGCCATGACCACTAAACCCATTGTATGTCACACATCTGTTACTCATCATCAGAAATTAGTTACACCACCTTACCCCTGCCCTGAATGTCTTCCATCACCTGGACCCACAGCACTGTTTATATGCCTAAACTAATGTTCAATTTCTCATTTATTTTTCCATGCTCTAATTCTTCCACCATTCCACCCATGGAATCTCATGGTTTCTCATCTTCTATCTCTTCTTAGAAAATGTCTTTCATATCCTTTGCCAGTGGAAGCTGACTCTACCTAACCGTGTCCCAGTCTTTTCTCTGCCCTTCACCTTAAAGTCTGCAACTCTTTTGAAGCTCCTGTCATCAACTTTCCTATCAGCTATCTATCTACCATGTAGTGATCATCTACCAACACTTCATTCATTAGTGACTTTAGAATGCCCCTTACTGTAATCCTTTCTCTTTGTGCCCCTGTCACTACTTTGGTGGCTTTGGCATTCACGTGGTTACTGTATCCAAGTCACCAAACTGTGAGTTATTGTACTTCCTCACCTCCCATAACATTTTCCTGCACCTCATTTCAATAACTAGCTCTTTTGGTCATCCCTTGATGTTATCATCATCAGTACTTTCACACTGTCATCTTTAAACAACTTACTTTGTGGTCCTTCCTTCTATACTTTCAATTCACCTACTTTAGTTCATCCTACTAAAATTCACCAAACTTATTTAAAACTGTCAATTCAATTTACTTTATCACTTTTTTAGTATCTATCATCCCCTTCATGACCTCATTTCCATCCCAACATACTTGAGATTATTATTACTTATTATATTAGTACTCTTTTGACAACAACCTTGACTCCCTGTCCCTCTCTCCCTTTCTTGTACTTTCCGTTTTTCTCCCCTAAACCCTAACCCTAAACCCTAAACCCTAGCCCTAACCCTAACCCTCTTGTACTTTCTTGAAAAAGTCCCAACCTTAATCAAAACCAATTATTTTCCTACACATTTACTGTACTCAGGCAGTTGAACATTGCTTATGAAACCCTGCAACTGTGCTGAACAATCCTTTCTTTTTTTTAAATTTTTTTATTGTTTTTTATGAGAGAGAGAGAGAGAGAGAGAGAGAGAGAGAGAGAGAGAGAGAACTGACCTGGGGGGCACTCCCCAGTTCAGCACATGGGTCCACACCGGCCCGGGCCCAGGCTGGGATTCGATCCTGGGTCCCCGGTGCTACAAAGTGAGCGCTTAACCCACTGAGCCATCCTGGCTTCCCCACTCCTTTCTTAAAGACATGACTAAATGGACTTCCACTGTTGCCTATAAACTCTACCACACATTACTAACTTGTCTACCATTGCACTCTCCAAAATGATGTCACATCTTCTATTCTTTCCTTAACCCCCCTACACCTTTCCCTTGATCCTTCATACTTACTGAGATGTTAGAATAATCAATATATGCCTTGTCTGTCTTGTATCACCAGAATGTAAGGTTCCTGAGAGCAGAAGCTGGTTGTTTTTTTTTGTTACTGCTATGTCCTTTATATTTAAAATTGTGCCTGGCACATTATACTTACTTGAGAAGTGTTTTTAGAATAAATAAGTCAATGATTATTTAAAATAGTAGCATATATGATATTCAATGAAACAATAAAATTTCATAATTGTTTAGTAAATTTATCAGAAGATCCTCAATAAATAATAATCAGTTCAAAATTTAGAGTAGTAAGTTTTCCTTCATCATGATCTAAATACTTTGCCCACATTAATACATAATTATACTTCTAAGGAATGCTGCTTTTAGCATTTCAAATTAAAACATTTACCATATCCAGTATGCAATGCCTTTCCTACAGGAACTTATAATCACTACAGACTGGAAAATAAATACTGTATCATTTAGACCATGGTTCACTAAGCATAGAACACTTTACCATATAGTGTTTCATTTGTACAATGTAACAACTCATAGATATTATAACCAAGGCATGACGATTTTCAATTATCTTGCCTAAGGCTGCTAAGTGGGCAAGGCAGGTGTCCAAAACAGACCTGCTGATTCAAAGTCCACTAATTCCATTACACCATGAAACCCACTACGTACTCATTTTTATGTTAAAAAAAAATTGTGTCCCCCTGTATGAGTAAGCCTAATTCAGTCTTTCATTACCTGCTTCTATTCTCTTTTCCAAATTTACCTCTTGACTTTTCTCTGCATACTCTGAGCTCTGGTGGGCTGGTTTCCACTTTCTTCTTGTACAACACATCTTACTTGACATCATCTAAGACTTTTCCTGATGCCTTTGATCCTCACTTCAGATTCTCTTATGTGCTGCCCCTCTCAAAAAGATCTCCTCTACCTTCTTTTCAACAAGCTTTTACCTAATATTTGCTTCCAAAATGTTTTCCTGCCCCTTTGCTGGAGCTCATTTTGTTTTAGCACTAAATATTGTTCCTGAATGTACGTTATCTGGTTTATGTAGGAGAATTCTATATTTTAATTGAGATCAAAATCTTCCTTGAAGTCAAGGACTGTGTCTACTCTACAGGGCCATCAATGTGCTAGTAATATACAAGAATCACTTGATTGCAAACACTCACCCAGGCTCCTGTGGAGTGGCAGCAATTTGAGAGATGCCAGAAACACGGGGAGGCACTGAGTTGTGTGGCTTCAAAGTGAGGGCTGGAAGGATAATCACAATTATCCCTGTGTGGCTCCTGCCTCAGGTGTAGCCTACAGGAGGGTGCCATGTTTTCTAAGATGAACTCTCCCCCAAAGAGCCAAATCTGAGACTGCGTGGGTCTGTTCAAATCTGTGCATATCTACCACGTTGGTGACACCCTGGGTCCCCACCCCACCAAGCTAGTGCTACATCACCCCAGGTACTCTCAGCTCCAGGTGGGCCAGCCCTGCCCCACAAGCTGCAGAAGGCTCTTACAGCAGTAGATAGACCACAGAGGCTTAGAGAACTTTCAGTAGTAGGCAGCCAGCCACAAATTGAGCTGCAGCCTCTCTTTAGTGGCTCTTGGGGATCTGTGGACCTGAAGAAAGCAGTGGCTAAATACAGTGCAAAGTAGTCATGGGTCTGACACTGGTGAAAAAGCTAAATCCACACGAAATTTGTAGAAGCCACTGGCGGTGGCTTGACTCCCTGAGACCCCGCCCTTCTCAGGTAGATGCTGCAGTACCTGGGACACTCTCCACACCGGGTTCAGCAGCCAGGCTCATAAACCCAAGGAAGCTCTTTCCACAGCTGAGCCTTACAGGTAGCCAGCTGGTGGCAACTGGTCTGCAGGGCCCTGGGCCTTTGGCTAAGTTGCCCCAGGTCCAATACTGGTATCAGCCAGCCTCAGTTCACAGTGAGGCCACCTATATGCCTCCAGGTCCAGCAAAGCCAGCAACCAAACACATACAGCTTTGTAGCACCTACCATGTAGCCCCGGCCAGTCACAGGCAATGCGGAAATTAGCCTGCATAGAAGCCACTCCCAAGAAACACCAGAGGCCAGCTTCATGACATACCAGATGCACAACCCAATCAGCCCCCCAAGTGGCAAACTCAAAGGGTGGTCTCAACAGGCACAGAGCCAGCTGAGGTGAACCCTCCTCTGAGGGGTCATCACACCCCCTCCCCCTCACAGCAGCTCAAACACTGTGCCAATCTGCACAACCAGTCAGCCTGGGAGTCAATCCCACTCACTGATGCACCAAAAGCAAACGAGGCTCAACTACAACAGAAGAATACACACACCACAAACTAGGAACACTCCCAAAACACACACACAGGTGATCAGGGAGACTGTGCCACTGGACGACAAACTGCAAAAGCTCATCTAGTAAAGACTGAGAGACCTAGGAGAGCTACCTAATACATAGAGGCAAACACAGAGAAGCAACCACAGTGACTAAACAATGAAACATGTCCCAAATAAAAGGCCAGGAGAAACCTCTAGAAAAAGAATTAAATGAAATGGAGGCAACCAACCTACCAGAGACAGAGTTTAAAACACTGGATATAAGAGTGCTTAAGAAACTTAATGAGAACTTCAACAAAGAGATATGAAGCATAAAAACGGACACAGAAATCATAAAAAAATAATCAGTCTGAAATAAAGAATACAATAATTGAAATGAAGAATATACTAAAAGGAATGAACAGCAGAGTAGATGAAGCAGAGGGTCAAATCAGCAAAACAGAAAACAGCCAATCAGAAAAACAAACAGAAAAGAAAATAATTAAAAAAAAAAAAGATAATTTAAAAGACGACATTAAGCGTAACAACAGAGGATGCTGGGACAGCTCAGCAGGTAGAGTGTTTGTCTTGCAGCCCCAGGGTCCAAGGATCTAATCTTGGCCCCAACACATGCAGACTCATATGCTGAGCTGGGGTGTGCCCCAGTTCAGTTCTTGCCAGGTCAAGCTTCCCATGAGGGAGGCCCTTGGTTCAGCTCCTGCCCTAGGCGTGTTTCCCATGTGGGAGGCCCCAGGCCCGGTTACTGCCCTGCGCAGACCCACGCCCACCTGTGGAGTGAAACTATATCGAAAAAACATTGATAACATACAACTATGGAGACTGTTCTGGGCCCTCCTCCTCTCTGCCAAAAACAATAAAAATAAATCTTAAAAAAAAAAAAAATGGAGAAAGGAATCTTACCATTTGCAACAATATGGATAGAACTAAGTGAAATAAGTCAGACTGAGAAACACAAACACCATATGATCTCACTTATATGGTGAACAGAATAAATGAAAAAACAAAAGAAAAGCAGACTCTTGGATACAGAGAACAAATTGATGGTTGCCAGAAGGGAGAAGGATTGGGGAGCTGAGTGAGAAAGGTGAAGAAATTAGGAAGTACAAATTGGTAGTTACAAAATACTCCCCAAGAATGTGAAATGCAGTATGAGAAACATAGTAAATAACATTGTAAAAACTATGCATAGTGTCAGATGAGTATTAGACTTATTGAGAGGATCACTTCATAAATTATATAAATGCTTAACCACTGTGCTGTAAACCTGAAACTAATATGAAATAATATTGAATGTCAACTATAATTTACAAATATAGTCATGCGATGTAAAGTATAGTATAGGGAATATAGTTAATGGTATTATAATAGCTATGTAAGCTGTCAGATGGGTAGTAGACTTGTTGTGGGTATCACTTTAGGAGGTGTGTAAATGTCTAATTACGGCGTTGTTTTGTACACATGAAACTAATAAAAAAAGCTTCACTTAAAAAATTTAAATTTGTCAGATTGTTAATCATAGTTATAAATGTAAGCACAGTAAGTTTTAGAATTATAACATAAAACATAAAGTATAAAAATATCAAGAATAAAATTTTCAAGCACGTGAAGTACATGTAATTAATAATCTTTTCATTGTAGTGATGAATAACCAACATTTACCACAGAAACATTAACCTGTTAGAAAGTACAATTCTATTGCTTGATTATGACCAAAGCAAAGAGTATCATATTTAGTTTTTAGGAAAGTAAGGGGATAAGAGAAGAAAATTTGGGAAAAAATGTTAATGATATCACTTAAGGAGTATGATTACTGACATTAACATTTTTAAAAAGTTAATGTCAAGTTTTTTGGACCCAAAATCTTTTCAGATGCTTTAAATGACTTTTACAATAAAAAAATTTCTATCCTTGCTTACTTGTGGTTTGATTTTATTTGATTCTTCAATGGTACTTCAACTAGACTGTTTCAATTACATAAAATTATAATCACATTGTAAAAAATTTATTGTTAAATTTATAATCTCATATAATATTTTAAAGTTTAAATAATTTCTGGCAACTTAAAATAGTTGTTAAAATAGAAGTTGATTCATATTTGAATCTCTAGTTAGGGTCAAGAAGCATAAATAAAAGGATAAAAAGAATTTAAGAAAAAGTTCTGTATTTGTTGGGAGAGTAAATTAAAAAATAGGAGACAGTGACATTTGCGACATGAAGTGAAAATTTTCTCAGTTATTGCGTAAGTCACTTCAAGATTTCTGAAAACTTTCAGTATCAATGACAAAGGACCTGACTCCTAACTGTAATTATCAAAAAATCTGCTATAATATTAAAGAGTCTATGCCTGTCAGTAATAATACAAAAACCGGGGAAGCCAGGATGGCTCAGCAGGTTAAGTGCTTGCTTTGCAGCCCCTGGGACTGAGCATCAAATCCCTGCGCCAGCCTGTATGGACCCATATGCTGAACCAGGGTGTGCTTCCCATGTGGGAGGCCCCCAGTTCGGTTCTCACACCCCTGGTTTGGCTCCTGGCTCAAGGGGGCATGCCTCCCATGCAGGAAGCCCCCAGCCCAGTTCCCACCCTGCATGGCCCCCAGCCACCCGTGTGGAACAAAACCATGTCAAAAACTGGTAACATACAACTATGGAGACTGTGCTTGGCCCACCCACTTCTCTCTGCCTCTGTTAAAAACAATAAAATAAATCTTAAAAACAAAACAAAACAATTATGGCAGTCATGCCAAACCAAGATTATACAGCCCCGTGTGGGAATCATAAATATTGCTCAGCCAGAACTTGGGGTGGGGGGCTGGTGGTGGTATTCTAGGTGAATAACCTTCAGAATGCTTCAGATCATACCTTCTTTACACGTGGAAGGGCATGATGTCCATTCACTATATGGTGTCAAGATACAGTCCTTCCGACAAGGAAGCAGACAGGGCCTCACTGTTTCAGGCCGGAGGCTTTCAGGACACCTAGAAAAAACAAGGGAAACTTACTGGGACTCTATAGTAAGTAATCCAGAAAACCAGGCAATCAATACCTTTAGGATTTTCTTTGGTAAAATTGCTAAACAGCCACCAACCTGTATTATTGTATTTTTCTGTGGAGGAAATGATACTTTTCTCTAAAATTGTTAGACCACAAATTCGGAGCCATCTTATACAAGGGAGTAACTCATGTATTGATTTTTTAATGTTTGGTTAGAAAAGTAGGCGCTGTCTTATACATGAGTCTTATATATGGAAAAATACAGGTATGTAACTTCTAAGAACCTTGCTTTTGACAAGAAATATACAACTAAATTAGTTCTTCCAAATTGGACCTCAGTAAAGCTTCTCAAAGCAGTATGTGTAATTTTAATAAAATTAATAATGCTATCTAAAACAAATGCAATAATTGTATCTTATTCCTTTATAATAATTCTCCATTAATACATTTATATTTTCTAACATGCTTTGAAGAAATTTATGGAAATTTAAATTACCCATTAAAGGACTTAATTCTACATCTTTGAATAAGCAAATAGGCTTATTGCTGATTATGAATTTTCAGGTAATTCTGAACTTTATTTTTATAATATATGTATACCATAAAGTAAATTTACCATGTAGTATATTCTATACACAGAACATGCTCAGAAAACAAAATTGTATTTACAGTTATATATTTCATAGTAAGAAATAATAAAATCATAAAAATGTATAGGTCATTGTGATATGCAGTTTTTTATTTCTTGTTTCATTTAATGTCTCTATTTTTTCTTCCATTATGTTCATAATTTCAAATTATGGAATTCTAAATATTTGTACAAGTTACAACATGTTTTTAGAACAAAAAGTGAATATATATAAAACAAAAATTGTCAATCAGTAATAAAAGGAAATAAAACCCTGCATGCTTGACATAAATTATGGTAAATTAACTAAATTATTATTTCTAAAGCACAGTGAAATATATTATTTAGTAGGAACACAAGAGAAAAATTATGACAAAATATTGAAATGTCTTACAGTATATAAGGTTTTACTTCCTAAAAGATAATTTTAGGGAGCTGATGTATAAGTTTTAAATATACAGTCTTATTTATTGTATACTTATTATATGATTTTTTTAATTTCCCTATTCTCTGCATCTTCAAAATCTGATTCTACTATTGTTAGTGGTCAAATGTTGGCTATGAGCATTATGACTAGAAGATGATGTATATTAGGGCAACAAAATATAATAACATAATTCATGTAACTAAAAGTAGTTAATGTTCTTATTCCTAGGATATACACTTTTGAGGTCATATAAATCTCTAACAAGTAAGATAAGAGGCAGTGAAGAAATAAACCAAACAACCAATAAGTCTGTTGGTGGAATAACTTGATAAAATAGTACAATATGGAATTTAAAAATACTCCCCATGGGAGAAGCCAGATCTTTTTGTAGGTAAAGATAAATTTTGTTTTAAGAAGTTAATCAGGTTTTTCATAACTAAACTATGAGTGAAAAGAATACCAGTAATCTTTTTCATAATTTCTTTATATTGCCTTGCTGATGCTTCATTTTTATATATCTTGTATGACATTTATTTACATGTTCTATCTCATACATAAATATTACTGGTATGTTTTATTCAATTATATAGATACACACTTTCCTCTCTCGTTCTATAATGCTAGGGTTCATTCAGAAGTGGATTAAAAAACATATTGGATTTAATATCTCAAAAACAAATAATCTCCCTGGTTTATGTTTAGAGTAAGCTTGTATTAATTGCAATGACTACTCAAAGTTAATGGATGACAATAAAATTTAGATGTGAATCATAGAACTTAAAGTATTGTTACAATTAAAATTATAAATTAATGGAATTAAAATTGAAACTTTACTTAACCAGAAAACATATATATAGCAAAACATCACATATAAATTCCTGTTAATTCTTTTGAATTATGGAATAATTGATTAGTAATTATTATTGAAAGGATGCCTTTTCAATGAGGCAACTGTATAACAGTAACCAAAGGGTGAGCATTACTCAATTGCAACCTTTTCAAATTTTAGGCTTGAATAAATAGTGGGATTCACAATGCTATAATTGACAACTTCCAAAATTTTTAGTTTAGAAATACCCATACCAAGATAGTTGGCTAACTGTGGAGAACAAAATTACTAACAATAAAGCCATTAAATGAACACACAAAGATAAATTATACAGCCTAGATTACAGCCAATAAAATAAATTCACACTTTCTTTGGTGAGGCAATTGGTTCAGTCAACATGCTTCTTTTTCTTTTGTACTATTTGTATTTAGTGTTTGTGGTTTAAATCAAGGAATTGATTTTCCCCCAAATCTTATTCAAGGTCAAATTAAACAGATGTGGGTAGGAGTTGGAAGTTTGCTACTCAGATAGCTAAGATCAATAACATTGATTTTACCATTGCATAGTAATCTGTTTTATTAAGAGGAGTTAAAAACAAGTTTTCTATTTGCATTTCTGTTTCAAATGCCTATTATCAAAAAGCATTCACTGAATTTAACCTAGCATTTAGGCATAAGGGCAACATTTTCTTTTGAATTCACAGCATTTGCTTACTTTTTCAGAACTTTAAGGGCCAAGTAAATCTATTTGACTTAGCAAATCTGTCCATGTATCCAGGTCACTGAATAAAGGCGCAAGGGCAAAGCACATTTTTAATGGATTATTGTGGTGGTTCAACACGGGGCTTCAGGACACCCTCCCTATTCAATGATTTAATGACATTAATCCAGCAGGCTTTTTCACACATAAGCTTCTACACATGTACATCCATTGCTCAGCAAAATATTTTATAGTTTGCAATAATTGAGGAAAATATCAACAGCATCATTTGAAAGGCGATTAGCTGTAAAACAGTAACAGAGTGAGCTTACTTGTAGGAGCTCAGCACAATGTCCTCACCCTGTGCCACCACAGGACTTCTGCTCCTGCCGTTACTGCTACTGAATTTTAATAGACTACACATTAATTTCCTTTGTTAGATTCATCACAACCTCAGCATCATCTCTATTCAAATATTGGCTTGGGGTTACCTATTTAGCATGTGGAATAGATTCTTAATTTAGTAAGTCTTTTTGCCACGTATTTTCTAATTTCAAACTATATGAACAGAGTATGGGGTAAAATAGTCCTAAGGTCTGGAAGGTTGGCCCAGTAAAAACAATTCAGAATGGGATTCTTATTTATTCCCTGGGGTATTTCACACATCAGGTACATTATTATCATTTTCCTGAAACACTACAAAGTATCACAGATTTTAAGAGAAAATAACAATTTTTAAAATTTATTGAGTACTTATATTTTTATATACTATTTTTTTTTCATTAAATCCTTTCAATAAACTGAAAACTGTGGCCAGAATCAGTTAGGTAGCATTCTTATGATCACATAATATTTAAGAAATTGGCTAAGAATTTTAAAATTATGAGGCTATATTTATACTAATGCAAACTTGATGGGTTTCACTCCCAATGTATCACATGACTAAGATGATGTGAATTTTAAAAGATTTGTGCTATCTAAATCTCAAAAGATAAAAAAAAATCCCCTTAAAGAAATATATTTTTATAGTTGATTTATTAATTTTCCCTAAGAATGATGGCCCAGTTATGCCATAACTTGTTTTTGTTTATATTTCTCATAACACACATATAGTATGCCAATTCTCTAGTTCTTTGTCCGCCCCTTTGACAGTTTGCCATGCTATTTCAGTATTTATAACCACAGTAAGAAAAGGATGTTTTCTCTACTTATCATCACACTCATCCTTTCCCAAGTCACTGTCATGGAAATAAATAGCTTATTCATTTAACCATTAACAGAGGTAATAAGTTCAACCCCAGTATTTCTGATATAACATTTGCTTGGGGAAATAAAAGGCCGATCATAGAATGCTACTGCTTAATTAAACTAGGCTGGCTGCCTCCATAGCCGCCGGGTGTATAGGAGGCCACAGATGACCTGCACTGCTACGACTTAGTACACTGTCATTATTGATCATCCAAGCCTTGAGCAAGCACTTCTTTCATTGCCTCACAGGCTTAATAAAAGCAGAAAGTGCGACTATAAAACTAAAAGTAGGTATCCCATAGAAGGAGTGCTACAGAATTTATGGATCCCAGGCTCAAGACTCAGAAGCTGTTGTAACTTTATCTGTGGCTGACATTCCAAACAAACAAATCTTACTCTTGAGGACAGGTATGCCAAGCATCAAAATGTTCCATGTCATGAAGCAAGGGTAGCCTGAGCCAATCCTCTGTATGGCTGGCCACCAGATTTACTGTTGACATTCCACAGTCCTTACTTTTTGGGTCCTACTTGGCCCACATTGACTCGCACACAGATGACTTTTCTGGTCTGCATGCCAACAGAGCAAGAGGCCTCCCCGTTCCAAGTTGTAGTTGTGTTGAAGGATGATACTGAGGTGTCCTCAATGCACTGGCCCCAGGGACCAGTTTGCCAGTGGTACACAGTACAGGCATGCTCATTACAGCTGCGCACTTCTTGCAAAGCACTTGTATTTGGACAGTGAGCTCCACCTATAAAAATGGACAAGGTCAGCAGATTAGATATGGTGCCAAGAGAAACCTTATCATTCTCTGTATCTTGAAGTTAACAATAAAAATGATACTGGCCACTTGTTAACACATAGCATGTGTCCAGCACATTGTTAGGAAGGCGAATTACATACTAATGTTACCTCATTTGGCATGTTATGGCTTAAAACTTAAAATATTTAGTGTACATAAAGTTTGTTTTTGGAGAACTATGGGGGACCTCAAAGAGAGAGGCCATTGTTCTCCAGAGAATTTGAAAATGAGGTAGAAACGAAGCCTTTGTGATTGCTGAGCAGGAGAAATATGAGCATTAAGACACTACGGAGAGAGGCAACCCAGGGTGTTTTCAAACATTATCCCCCATATCAAAAGTCTTAATTATAGGTTTTAAATTGCTACTTATTTTAATGTATTAGGCTTTAGGGTGAGTATAAACAAAGGTTTTAAAATCTATTGATGCATTTTGATCTTCCATAGTGTTCCTGAAAAAGTCATGTAGTAATGATAATACTGTATTTTTCAAATCTGTCATTGTCTGAGATATACCATCACCATATGTATTCCAAAGATAAATGGCCACAAATTAAATTATAACACAATGTTTTCTTATCAACTGTAGTTTTCATTGTATGCTTATCCAAATAGCTTTATATGACTTATTTACATAGTTTAAAAGAATACGTTATCACTTTTTCATACCGTATATTAAAAGGGAAAATATTCCTAAAACTTTACATTTAGAGTTCAAATCTTTTGAATCACTTTTAACTCACACTGATCAGTTTGTCTTCTCCTAACCAGGATAATCTCTGTGTTAACCAAAATGTTGATGATGCATGATTTCTTAAAAAAGTGTTCACTTGTTTCCATATTTGTCTTTCAGGATACTGGTACTCATCTCTAAATTTTGATGCTGTTGCATTATTTTTTTTTTAAAGATTTATTTTATTGTTTTTGACAGAGAGACTGAGGCAGAGAAAGACACAGAGAAAGGGAAGAGCCCACACCAGTCTCCATAGTTGTATGTCATCTGTTTTCAATATGGTTTCATTCCCCATAGGTAGAGAGAGGGGGCTGCACAAAGTGGGAACTGGGCTGGGGGTCTCCCACATAAGAGGCATGCCCCCATGAGCTGAGAGCCAAACCGGGGGCCTCCCACATGGGAAGGCACCCCAGTTCAGCATATGGGTCTGCATGGACTGGCACCGGGACTCAAATCTCAGACCCCAGGGCTGCAAAGTAAGCACTTAACTCACTGAGCCATCCGGGCTTCCCAATGATGTTACATTCTCAATTGTACCAGAAGATGTCAATAAAAAGTTTAAGCAAGCAATTGAGAAAGAGTTTATTTTTCTCTCTCAAATGGTCCTTACTTGTTTTTCCTTGTTTGTTTTGGGCAGAAATATCCAGTATTGCTATTGCGACCAGGAATAACAACAAAATTCATATTACTATCAGTGACAACTATGTTATAACTGCTGCTCGGCCACAGTGGTTTTAAAATGCACCCACAGTAAGATGCAATAATTATAGAGATGATAAAGGGTAAAAGAATATGATGTAGGGTTGTCATTATGGAATCCTCTCTATGTGCTAACCCCATTATAAGTACTTTGTGGATGGAACCTCATTTTATATGCACAACTGCCTTACAAGTTAAAAATGATAAAGTACATGAGTTCATACAACTTAAATGATGTGGTCACAGGAACAGCTAAGATTTTATGGAGTCGTTTATTAACACTGTTCTCTTTATAATGCCAATTATGAAAACAAAAAGCTTTACATTGTTAAAAGCAGAGTGTTAGGCAAAGGTACTGCTTACTTTACTGACAATTTGATCTATTCAAACTTATGCAGACTATAGATTTCATCTTAGGAAAAGAAAACAATTGGTGGTTAATGTGTAATGGCACGAACCTTGGGTGTTCACCACAGATATTTGTGATAGTAAATGAAGAAAATATTGAAAATATTAAGAGGTGGGTTTTCGATATTAGAAAAGCAAGTTTTACGAAGTTAAAAATAAATAAGAAAAGATGACTTCAATAACTAGTGACTCTTAATGTGGAGGCTGACCCCAAAAGTTTGAGATTTGGGGAAAAGTCATCAACAAAACCACAAATCTACACTCCGAGCTAAACTTCAGGTATCACTTCACTTATGATTAATAACATCCCTCTATTCAGCAAATAAAGCAGTAGGTAATATATGTGAGAATTTAACTGCAATTTAGAATCATTTATGCAGTGTCAAACATGGGACCAACATCAGAATAACCTGAATTAAACAGCAGTTCATTAATGTCCCCTACTTCATGAAGGTGAAAACATCTGTCACAGTTCATATCCTATCCTCCATCACACAGCTCAGTGACTTTGACAGCTGCTGAAAAGAAGTTTAGGATTTGAATAGGAATAAATTCTAAAATACACTAATTGGATTGGGGAGAAGTAAATAAGCACTCTTATTACCCATTCCCTGAGGCTCTAGATTTATACAATCTTCTCTCTCAAACACATGCTAATTACAGGGGTGTGTGTTTGTTTGTTTGTGTGTGTGTGTGTGTGTCTGTGTGTGTGTATAGGGTCCAGCATAAGTAAAGCCCTTTACAAACAGGTAAATTGAAAAAAGAGCATTATTTCTGCAAGACCTTGTTTATATGCCATTTCAACCACATCTTTACATTTAATAGCAAATTATTGGCCTACAAAAAATATGTTTCTTTACTTACCCCAATTTCACTGTGAGTATATGTATACTGTTTAAACTGTGATTTTAAAAACTCTTGAGATATTTTTGATGTTGGAGTTAACTGGTTGGCTTTAGAAAAAAATGATAAGAAAAAATGTTCTACATCAGCATACTGTGTCGAGGAACTACAAGATAGCTGTCAAGTTTACAGATGTAAAAGATATTTATTTTCTTGCCCCAATCCAAATTAAAGCTACACAAAGCAGTTTTGGGCTGATGTCAGGATACATGTACAGATAAGCCCCAATGTGGTCTTAATTATAACGACGATACAACAATTTCAAAAGCATGACTTGGAGTCATCAGTCATTGCAGCATCCTCATGTTGTTTTGGGAATAATTTTAGGGCAGAAAAATTGACATATAATATTGAATTTATTTATTATTTATGGAAAGATCTAATTCCAGACATCTGAGAATAGTTCCATAATACTGGGAAAATTATAAAATGTTATCCATGACAAAATTAGTGATGAGTATATATTTTTTAAATCCTCATACATAAAAATATATGCTTCATATTAGTGTGACCATTTAGGCTTCCTATCATTCCATCAAGGGTAAAGACTTCGTAATACTTTGATAAAATTCTGCCAAAGAAATAAACTTTCATGCTCATATAAAAATACCAATTATTATGTGAAACTTGTCTCTTAGAAATGAAAACGTGACTTTTTATCCCCACATCAAGTCAATAAAAGCTTTGTTAGACATTTGACCAGATCTATGGTGTTTCTGGCTCTGACACTGAAGTTCTTAACAATTTAGACAGCAGATTGTGGGGGGGGGGGAGGGAGAACCTGTTCAAACATTAATTGGATATGTATGTACTGAGTACAGCATGCAATGTTTATGTTTGATGAGTCAAGAAATACATAGAGGGATTAAAAATAGTTCCTGCTACTCTCAAAGTTCTTGTAATGCAGTGAGAACAAGTAGTAGGGGGATAAAATAAACATACAAATGAGTATAATTCTAAGTAGAATATAAGAATTATGTTAAAACAGGTAATTAGCATAATTGGGATTCAAAAGTGTCAGATGCCATTAGTTTTGGAGGCCTGAAAAAATTTTCAGCTAGGGGGCACTGAGATGAGTTTTGAAGTAGGGTTTAGACAAGCAGAGTTCTCAAAGGGTGAGAAGGAAGAGAGAATTTTATTCAAACAGAAGGAAAAAATAAATACAAGAAAAGGCATGCAGGTGGGCATGAATTTGGGAATTAGCAATATAGATGCATTCACCTGGAGTGCAGAGCTCACAAAGGGAAGTAACTAGCAAAAAGGGCAAGAAAGTGGCCTGGGTTCATGTTACAAAGAGGCCATTCGTGTACTATATAAATTACAGTTTTAAGATGCTTGTAACTTTGACTGCTATTGGGACCCAAATTCCCTTGGTAAAACACCACCCCGGGGTGAAAAGCACGCATCGACAATGGCATGATTTCAGGAATTGGAAGAGCATTTGCCACAGAGAACCTCAGGAGATTCTGCTGCAAATGTTCCTCCCATCCTCTCTTGTATTCCTTGTTTGAAGAGGTACAAGACTTCCTTCTATGGAATCTGTATAAATCCTGCCTGGTGGTGAGGTAGGGACAGATTGAAGCAGAACTCCTTTTTTCAAAGTTAATAGTGTGAGGATGAGGAAGTGACAGTATTTACTTAGAAGTCAGAGTTCTGTGTGTATATACACATATATTGGGTTCTGGGCTCTTCAACTTCCTCTAGGAAGTGTAAGTACGCCCTGGCTCTTGGAATTAAAATCATTTGGCTGTTAGAACTGGACAAGTTAAAATAGAAATATTCCTCTCCTCAGTGGTTTATACTGTAAAATATAATTTTTGAAGATGACTAATTATTTAAGGAAAAATTGGCATAATTTGATTTCAATTTGCATTTATTCTCTGCATGAATAAAGCAGGTGTAAAGACCCACTAAAATTAGGCTGCTAAAATTATAACATCAGGTTATTTTGATCATTGCAAAGATAAACATTCTCTCATTTCTTGTTCTGAAAAAATAATTATATGAGAATTAACAGAAGTTGTTATTACAGTTAGTGGAAAACATTTTTAAAATCATTTTTCCTTTTAAAACCAACTTTGTTAAGGAGCTGCAACATGAATTCAAAACATTAAAGAGGTTATAAATCTAACATCAATTTTTAATTTTTAATTCCAATTTAACATATTACTAGTATTTATATTAAAAAGACGCCAGACTTAAGTGTTAAAATATTGCCTCCATTTAGAACTTCCAACACAATTTAAGGTAGCTTTTGGGACCTATATCCTACAGTTTACACAACAGAAGGAAGATTTTTTGTTTTTTTACCTCAAAGTATCATACAATGTTAAAAAGTGAAGTAGTACCAATTTTATCTAACCAGAAGTCAGTGTTTAGGAAGATACACACACAGACACATAGACACACACACACACACACACACACACTCAATTTTTTTTTATTATTATTTTTTTTAATTACTGAATATTTTATTGCAGTTTGTGGTGTACAGTTTCATTTTCTTTACATTAGTTTTTGAAGAGCAGAGATTTTAGTTTTTTGGTTTTTGTTTTTTTTAATATTATTATATTTTATTGTTAAATTTAATGGGGTGACATTGGTTGGTAACAATCAGACAGTTTCCCAATGTACAACTCCACATCATATCACCCATGCATCGCATTATGTGCCCAGCTCCCAGAATCAGGTCCCCCTCCAACCCCATATATCTGGTGCCCACTCCCCCTTCCCCACACAACTCTCCCTCCCCCCTCTTCCGTCCTCACCAGGTCAACACCAAACCATTGACACACTCAATTTTTAATTTTTAATTTGAGAAGGAATACTTTTACTCTCTCCAGTACATTAACTATCTCCAGTTACTATAATTTGTGATTTGGTTTCCAAATGATAACACTTCAATAAGAAGCACTTTATGACAACTTTTGTGTATTACTGATAATAGATTATATAATGTTACTCAAAATTGTACAGAAACATTTATATTCAAATAGCTTTTATTCTAAATTTTATGTTTTAGTTTGTAATCAACTGGAAAAAAAAGGAAAATTATCAGTATAATATCAATAATTTTTTTCCCTAAATCATTTGGAAGAAGTTGTTGAAATGATGCCTCATTACTTAAAATACTTTAGTACAGTAGTCCCCAACCCATAGACCACAGACTGGTCTGCATAGCATGAGAGGAGTGAATAGGTGAAGCTTCATCTGTATTTACAGCCACTCCCCACTGCTCACACTACTGCCTGCGCTCCGCCTCCTGCCGGATCAGCATTGGCATGAGATTCTCATAGGAGTGCCAACACCACTGTGAACTGTGCATGTGAGGGATCTAGGTTACGTGCTCCTTATGAGAATCTAATGCCTGATGGTCTGAGGTGGAGCTGAGGTGGTGATTGTAATAATTATTTCATTATACAGAGTCCAGAAGAAGTAATGCCCCTTTGTTTGAGCTGATAAACTTAAAAAAGGGCATTACCGGTACTTCTGCAAACCATGTATATTACAATGTGATAATAATAGAAATAAAGTGCACAATAAATGTAATGCACATGAATCATCTCAAAACTACCCCAGCCACCACCCCCCTTGTCTATCGAAAGGTTTTCTTCCACAAAATTAATCCCTCATGTCTGAAAGGTTGTAATCAATGGCATTTTCCTATACATAAGCACATTTAGTACTCAAGATCAGGAAATTAACACTGATACATTATTACCATCTAATCCTTAAATCCATTCAAGTTTGCCAACTGTCCAAAAATGTGCTTTATAAAGCACAATAATCAGTCAAGGATCTAGTGTTGCATTTAGATGTCCTATGTTATTAGTCTCCTTCAATCTGGAACAGTTTCTCAGCCTTTCCTCAATTTCCATAATTTAGACACTTTTGAAAATTAATGGCCAATTGTTTTGTACAACGTCTTTCGATTAGGGTCTCTCAAACGTTTCCTCATGATTATTTGCTCCATTACTGATGATGTAAACTTCGATCACTGGATTAAGGTGATATCCGTCAGACTTCTTCATTCAGGAGGTACTTGAGACTATCTTCATCAGATATCCAGTTAATACATTTACTTATTTATTTAGATCAAGTATGGTTCTGTGGTTTCTTATTTTACCTGATGGGTTATAATCTGTTATTACTAATATTTGGCTTGCAAATTGTTCCCATATGTGGTCAGTTGGAAGACCATCCAAGCTAGCTCCCATGACCTTTTAACATGTTCTCCTTTTCCTTTTTGGCACAAGATCTTGTATTTTTCCTATTCTAGCCCTGGAATCAGCCATTTCTGCAAAGGGTGCTGGTTCTTCCTTTTGGAAAATGGTATTAGAATCTATGATCTGAGTACCGTATGCGCTTATTGCTATTGAGGTCTTGTTGCTCTCAGGTCTTTTCAGTGGATATAGCTAACGTAGTATTTATTTCTATATCCATCTTCATCAATTGAACACAATGAATTCACATTGATAACTTTCAATTCCAATATAATGCAACAGGGTTTATTCTCGTTATCTTTCTTAGCATAATGGCAAATCCCTTCTCCAGCAACAAGAAACCTGACTATTATTATTTTTATTATTTTTTTAAAATTTATTTTGTTTTTGACAGAGACTGAGAAAGAGAATAGACAGAGATAGATAGCGAGAAGGGGGAGGGCCCAGAGCAGTCTCCATAGTTGTACATCATCAGTTTTCGACATGGTTTCAGTCCACACAGGTTGGCGGAGGCTGTGCAGGGCAGAAACGGAGCTGGGGGCCTCCTGCATGGGAGGCACACCACCTCGAGCCAGGGGCCAAACTTGGGGGGTGGTGGCAAGGGTGAGAAATGAACTGGGGGCCTCCCACATGGGGAGCATACCTCAGTTCAGCATATGGGTCAGCACAGGGCAGGGCTGGGATTCGATCCTGGGTTCCCAGGGCTGCAAAGCAAGTGCTTAACCCACTGAGCCATCCTGGCTTCCCCCTATTATTTTTAATGTATGTACTTATTTGGTCACCCCCTCCCTCCCACCACCAATCTCTCAGTGCCATCTCCAGTGCTGTACCCACAGGATAGCTTCATCGTCTTGCCCATGTCTGACACCCGGCAGCAGGCCACCCCACATTACAGAAACATTTCTCAACCCCTGTGTGACTCCAACACGCCACACTGACTGGCTGCCTCAGTGATGGGATTCTCTCTGCACTCTGCCTGTGCTCTGACATCCTATGTTGGGTTACTGCTTCTACCCTCTTATACAATCCTTGTGCCTCCCATTGCTTAGCTACTCAGTGTCTCTGACATTCAGGCCACGGCACCCCCGTTCTACTGGGAATGGATGCCCTTCTCATCCATGCAGGGCTCTGACCACCCACTCTGGATTACTGTAGACCCCTCACCAACTAATGGATTTTTAGATAAAATTATTCAGGAAGGGAGAGAAAAGGCCTACAAAAGAAAGGGAGGCAAGAAAGGGAGAGGAAAAAGAAAAGGAAAAGACAGAAGTATAGTGTGAGGAAGAGCAAGTGTTATTCTATCATTTATTTAATAGGAACAAAGAAATTATCAATACAAGTCATCATATTTTAACAATGAGAGGCCTGGTTTATCTATTGAATTAGGGCCATATGGAATAGCCTTTTATTATATATCTATGGATATATAATAGATACAGATAGATTTAGATACATAGACATATAAATGCACAAAAATACTCATTAAAAAGACTGAATAAACCAGGGGTAAGGTTGGTAATCAGCACCTCTCTTTAGAGCACACAGTAGGGTTATATTACACACACACACACACACACACACACACACACACACACACACACACCACACTCCGTGCTGCTTAAAGTTAGGCCCAACTTCAAGTCATGTTTGTATGACTTTCTTTAACAATGAGATGTCCGTAGTAATGACATAAATCAGCAGATAGACTCTCCAATTACCCTCTTCCACTGTCATGGGGATTATGACATGGGTTTTCATATGATGGTGCAATGCTGAGACATTTTATGGCTGGCAGACTGCCTTGGAGGATTACTCAATACTAGAAAAATTCCCATTAGAAATAAATAATTGTTCTTTCAAGTCACTGAAATTTTGAGCTGTCTGTAGTAAAACTTAAGTCTGTCTTTATTGATGTAAGAGGTTATATAATGTTTATAGAATGTTTCATGAAGTTCTGAAAGAAGTAAACAAAAGTATAGATTGCAGTATTTATTTTATAAATTAGATAAATACTTTGCATGTGAATTTGTCCAAAAGTTATTTCACTAGAGAATTTTATAATTTCATGTCCAAAAAACTCAATATATAATGTTACCAATGTGATCTTTTCCCTTAAAGTTATCACAGTAATTCTCTGATCCACAAAAAATTAAAAAGATTTATGACACATACAAAACACTAATTCTTGGGGAATAATGGAAACATTTAAAACTTTGTGCAAATGTAGTTCCTCAACCATTTTTAAAATAGGTCATAATTATAAAAGGCTTATTTAGAGGGAGGGAAACTATGTGCAAGTGACAGCAAATAATAGGTACTAAACAAACAGTTTTTGAAAGATAGAGTCTTCATTCAATATTTCACCAATTTTTGTAACTGTTATTACTGAAGACAAATAGCAGCAGATTCCCCATTGACAGTTTCCTCTATGGTTTCCATTTCACATTATGTTTTGAATTCATGTCTTGATTTACTATATAAACACCTATAATTTTCCAGCATGACTTGCTTATGATGCCACTACTAGACTTAATTAAAAATTATCGCAGTCTCACCCTTTCAAACTAAGTGGACGATGCGTATCAGAGAGCAATCATAAATTTCTGCCTTTAAAGCATCTCATGACCTTTCAGTGTGAAGCATCACGTCTGTAGAAATAATGATCTGGAGAGTTCTGCAAGCGTGGCAAAAATCTCTGCCATGTGACTCACAGGGTGAAAAGTCACTCATTTCTAGTCACACAGCACGTGTCTGCAGCGTATAATGGATTTATAGGAAGCAGGTGACCACAGATCCAATTTTAATGAAGTTCCAGATGTGATCTGAGCTGATAGAGTTTGAAGTCTGTATACCATCTATACAAGGTTAGAGTTATTGTTTGACAGCATAGGGAATATAATTTTCTTTCTAAAAGCTTCTATATTTCTATTAGGCCCACAGATACATCTTTCTTTTGGTAGCACCTAGTTAAATGTATATTAAGGTGACAGAAAAAAACTCTTAGCACACTTTTTAAAAAATTCAGTTTTACCGTATGTAGACTGCCTTAAATATGTTACATTTTTCTCCCACTTTTTAAGGTAAAGTGAGTTATATTTTTGCATAGATATTGCATACAAAAATAGCAAGTTTGATAAAATAAGAATACTATAAGGTTTCCATCACTAAAAATGTTTTATAAATAGAAAGATAAAAAAGGCTACCTGGAAACTCCTCCAAAATTGATTATTTGGGAATATACATAGAGAAACATTGTATAATACTACAAACAGAAATTGTTATTTATCATGCAAGTGAGGAGTTATTCAGCTTGATAGTATTTATATAAGATACAGCTATGTATCTTTGAGACAGAACATGCTTTCATGTGACAGAACTTTATTTACTTCTATGTTTTCCTTACTCCTGTGTTATTTTCCAGAATGACAAGATTAAGTATGACATTATGAATAACCAAATTAGCATTTGAATAAAGATTGAGAGACAATTACCAAAAGCCTTGTATTTACCAACAATAAAGCTAGCATGAGTAAGGTATGAATATATGACAAAACATACTTTATGCACCCAATAGGGTGAACTCACTGAAATGCAATATATTTTTTAAATGAACAGAATCTATGTATGAGACTTCTGGATCTCAGAATGGTAGAAAATCCATGTCATTTTTCAGTCAAGCAGTGTCCGTACTACTGTTTCTTTTTAAATAACCTTTATTATTGAACTTATATGCCTGTTTATGAGAAGGCAGAAAGTGATTTCAAGAGAAAAACTGACTACTAAAATGGAGGGAAAAAAATGAAATCTAACATCTAGAGTTTTGGGAGTAATTTTAGACCTTTTCAAAGGTTTAACACTGAACTTGGAAAGGATTTGAATTGTATAGGAGGGAGAAAAGGCAAAGTGAGTTTATTTTTAAAATCGTGTTGTTGTTTTATTAGAGATCTGTTTTCGAGATAAAGTATGGGGACAGAGCAAGTTGCCCAATAAGTCATTCGATACAAAATCTCCTTGGACTGCTGGATTTCTGGGCGTCAATTGTTCTAGTACATCATCTTATCCATGCAAGACAAAGAAAGGGCATGCCAGCTTCTGAAAGGAACAGAAGGCTCTGCTAATGCTGGTGACCTTACCTTCCTCACCCGCGTAGGCCAGAATGGACCGCGCTCGAATCTGTTTCCCTTCTGTGGTTTTCCCCGAGCAGGTGTGTGAGCAGGAGGACCATGCAGACCACATGCTGAGCACGCAGTCCCTTGGGCACGGGGCATAACAGGCAACAGGGATGGGGAAGATGGCATCTCTGCACAGCTGTCTGTCAACTTCTTCTCCTGGGAAAGACATCATCACCAACAATCTATCATTTTTTCAATAGATGTAAAATGAGCAACTGAAACCAGATGGGCACTGAGATAAATTAGGTTATTTCCCTTGTGTTCTGTGTTAAAAATAAAGCCAAAAGGGTGACTGCCTACTATAGCCAGATGTTAAAAGAATATATATAGAGAGAGAACCCTCATTTAGGAATAGGTATGCATATATATATGTATGCATGTATCTATCTATCTATGTATCATCTAACTTATATGAAGTTTAGGTGTGTAAATCAAATACATTGTTAGAAGAATTTTTATGCTTCAGATACCTGCCCAGTAAGTAATTTTTATACTTAAAACATTCCACTTGCAATAAGGAGCATCAATGAAATATGTTCCCCTCTTTATGTCTTGTTAGTGGAGATGAGACATCATTTACAAATAATGACTCTATACATAGCATGTATCATATGTTTTCATGAGTGAACTCATAAGACATCTCTATTGGCACACTTTCTTGTGTCTCCCAGAGAATTTAATTCTGTACAATTGGCAACTGTTTTCTTTCATCAAAAAGATACTTTATTAATTAGAAATAACCAGGAAATGTAAATCATAGGATAGCATTATTAAGCCATTGTTTAAGGTGGTCCCATTGGGGAGGATAATAATGACAAAGGAAATGACAGAAGTAAACTGGTGTCACTTAAGTGCTTAAAACTCTTCAGTACTTTCCCATTGCTCTTAAGGTAGACACCAGGTTTCTTAAAAGTTCGCAATACTTTGAATGACCTGGCTCTTGTTTCCCTTTCTGGCTTCATCTCATTCCACTTTCTCTCTCCCTTGCTTCCAAAGCTCTAGAGATTCAGATTCATTTAGTATTTGTTGAATGAATAAAATAAGATATACAAAACACAATTAGAAAAAAAAATACTGTTGCCGTTAATAAATGCCAAAGATAACCAAAAGAATTATAAATAAATGACCAAGACAGAGTATTAAAAAAAGTCTGAACTCTGCGGCTTAGCTGGTTAATGTAGGGCGCTACTGAGGTCAATGTAACAAAATGAAACAATACACAAATGAGCTATTAATCTGCTATTTTGCTACAGAATACAATCGTAATTCTGAATGACTATTTTGAAATGTGCGCCCTGGGCAATAGGCATTCAGGTGACAAAGGGTGACTAACTGTGCCACTCTTCATCGCTATGAGGCAAACAACTCAAAGCTATTTCTCACTGATGGAAGGTTAGGAGCACCATTTTACTGTATAGTCCTTTCCTCATCTATTTGAAAAACAAGACACAAAATCAGAAGTCAATTGGGTATGCTCTAACATGCTAATGGCTACTACTGTAGTTTTTAGGGCCTTAAATCATTGGGCAAATCCAAAAGTCATCTGGAATGTACTTAACATATTAATAACCACTAGTTTACAGGTCTTAAAAGTATTAGGCATAGTCACTAGTAAGACTAACTAAAATAACAATTGAGTCATTATATAATTGATTCTTCCTTACAAGGCATTTAATATTTTACAATTGACAGAATAGTGATGGCTATTTTTCCTCCTAAATGTTTCTCTTAGTGCAAGGCAGGACTTACATATGTCTTATTCCCTTCATCGGTATATTTTATTGTTCCAGCTACTTTCATTCACACTCATTTCCAATGTTCTGTGGGAAGTAAGGTAAGTTTGGGGCTGCAGTTTATTGTTAACCAGAAATTATAGTTTTATTTCTTCTCTAGTACTTACTGAATCATTTCTACTCAGAAACATTTAATTTATTCTGCAGTAATTGAGAATGTGCTACATGTGTGAGGTTAGATTAATTTGCATGGCATGAGTGATTTCTTTTGTTTCTTGTAGTGTAAACCTAAGGGATGTACCATTTGAACCTTTCTTTTGGAGTTTTGTTTTGTTTTTTTCAGTCTTATGGTAGCTCTTTTTTTTTTTTAATTTTAATGAAAGTTATTGGGGTGACATTGGTTAGTAAAATTACATAGATGTCAACTATACAATTCCATAATACATCATCTATATATTACATTGTGCTTACCACCAGAGTTAGCAGAAGAGGGTAACAGGGGTTAAATATATGGTGATGGAAGGAGAACTGACTGGGTGATGTTACTACTTTTTCACTTATCTTCTGCTTAGCCATGTGTGTTTTCCTACAGGCACATTTCTTCTAGAGTACACCTTAATTCTCTGTGGAGTTGTTAGAACTCACCTCAGAATCAATCTCTAAGATTTTCTTAAATCTCAGCCCTTACTGCACTTCCCCCCAATTCTGTCAGGTGTGACCTTGTCCCTGTTTGCACTCCCCCGCCTCGCCCCCAACCCCTGGATTGCTTCCATCATTGTCTTGTACAATGTCATGTCACTATAGACACAATGTCTTTTTCCCTATCTTCCTACAGACCAATCTCATTATTGCCTCTGGGCCTCTGTATTCTCTTTCAAAAAGTTCAGAAGACTGCTTCTCAACATTTGGGTTTCAGTTCAATAGTCTCCTTCCTAGAGGACCCTTAATTGACTACATACAATCTCACAAAAACTTCATTTTATTATTGTTATAATTTTAATCACCACGAGGAACTATTTTAATTAACTGTTTATATGTTTATTGTCTGATTCTAGCACTAGATTAAAAGCTCAGTGACGGTACAATTCTTATCTGTTTTGTTCGTTATTTTATATTTAGAACCTCAAACAGTGCCTGGCACATAGTAGACACTAAATAATCTTCTGCTAAATGAATGAATGAAAAAATTTTAAGTTGTTTGGCCAGGAAGCAGAATGTTTGACTAGGCAAATCTGGGGTTTAAGTACAGTATTTCTCAAACTGCCATGCATTCAAGTGTTCTAAGACTTTACTGAAGTATAATCAGTAGACAGGCAGCATATTCATCACCTGGAGTTTGCAAAAAATGCATTCTCTCAGATGCCACCCACTGAGACATAATTTGCTTTTGTGAAAGATTAATAGGTGATTCATAAGTACATAGAATCCAAGAACCATCGCTCTAGGATTTTTTTCTGCCTTTTTCCTTGAAAGTCCAGCTGTATAAAACAAATTCATCTGTATTTCATACCTAACACCATTCATTTCTCTGTGGGATTTCCCTTTATACAGAGTATACTTGAATGAGAACATTCATTCAATGAATAGTTACTGATTGCCTATCTTTGTGGGGCACTATGCTATGAATATTTATACATCATCTAACCTAGTGGTCACAATAAGCTTTTTTGAGGTAGAATTGACATAAAACATTATATTAGCTTCAAGTATACAATATAATAATTTTATATTTATACATATTCCAAAATGCATGATAAGTCTAATAAACATCTGCCCTCATACACAGTTATAATTTTTTTTCTTGTGATGAAGATTTCTAAGATTTACTCTTAGCAACTTTAAAATATGCAATACAATATTATAAACTATAGTTACTGTGCTGTATAATACAACTCTGTGACAATTATTTTATAACTGAAAGTTTGTACCTCTTACCACAACCTTCTGGCATAGGTGTTAATATCCATTTTTTTTTACTTTAAAGAAAATTGAAGCTTAAGTTAAGTTTGTCTTAAATAACAGAAGTGTGAATAAAGAAGCAGAGATTTGAACTGAGCTCTAACCAATTTCCAATCTACTTTTTAACTGGTGTGGTGGTAGAGATAACCCAAGATGCCAAGGGCTTTAATAATGGATGAGCCTTTGTCTACAAAGAAGTCAAGAAACTGGCACTCTAAGTTGTCTCTCTAGGCACAGTGATATATGGTCACAGCCACACACTATCTCAGCTATAAAGAATATGCATTGTGAATATGTTCAGGGTTACGTATGTTGTATTACAGTCATTGAACAAACTGCAGTAGATACAAAAATATGGAATCATTCAGATCTTTGATTTTGCTTTCAATAAATGCTTTAATCAACTCAGCTAATTAACCACTAACTGAAACTATCAGGAACTGATATCTTTGAAGATAAATCTCCAGCATTTCAGCCATGAGTCACCTGGGAAGCATTATGAAATAAAAAATTTTAAAAAGTTGGGTTTATGTCTATCACAGGTAACTCCAAAACTTGCATTCTCCAGTTACTTTCGGAGGCTGTTACTTTGAACTTATTCTTTTATATAAAATGTAACTCTGGAAATAAAATCTTTACAAAATCTGTAGAAAATAATTTCATCCCTCTTCCTCACATTAAAGCATGTTTTGAGTGAAAAATATTTGAATTAGATAAGACCTGTTTTGCACGATACTATTTCTGAGAGTACATTGCAGTAAATTAAATGTGCACATTCCAAATACCAGATTAATTGATACTCTTTCCATATAAAGAAGTGAAAATTTTGCTGCATAGCACTCTTAAATTCCACTTTGCCCTATCAGCTGCCTTACTATTAGGATATTTTCAACCACCATATGTCCCCATTATAGAACCATTCGAAACTTCAATTATTAGAGTGTGCATCCCAATACATCTGGGCAAACACATCCAATTATCATTATAGTGACTGATGTAGTCCTACAACTCATGAAGCACAAACCAATACAACCTATTTTTATTTTTTTTTAGTCTACCAACATAAAATGTTTCAAAGGACTGCTTTGCATTTATGTAACTTGCTTTTCTTCCCCCCTTAAAACTCTAGGCACTTTAATAAAGCTTGCAAAATGTACACTTTACATAAAATAGAGAACACAGAACTAAATCAATAAAGCATTTTCTACTGAAAACGTTTTGAATCTTACTTTGAAGCATGAACTTAAGCATATTTCGTTTAAACTTGTTTGGGATACCCCATACCAAAGATTAAGAAATAAAAGAAAATGCTTAGGTTTATTTGTTTTTATGAATTAAAAATGAGATTTAAATGTTTAAGGCAATGTCTACCCATCTAACCCTCTTTCTTCACAAATATAAATTTAAGAATGTTTTTTATACAATTCATCATTTTAATCAACATAAACATGTATTTTGACATCTTTAAAGAAACTCCTAAATTTCTCCTTGTTTGGCTTCTTTTCATGAAAACTGCCTAACTCTTTTATGAACTCTTTCAAAATATCTCTTTACATTCTACAGTGTTTCCTGTATCAGCATAAGAGAACTGAACATTTCCTTGAAGTGGTCACACTAAAAAATCATAAAGATTTCCGTATTAAAAAAACCAAAATGAGAATTGAAATAAGAGGAGACACTTTTTTTTTCCTTGGTAAAAGTATATACTGAAAATTTTTGCATTCATTGCGCTGGAGCTGAAATATAATATAAAATATAAATCTTGTTTTTTCAAGGTTTTTATATTTTCAGGTTTTTATAGCTTAGAATCTGAGTCAAGAACACAGCATTAATACATTAAAAATATAATTAATTGTATTTTATTTTTTTAAATTTTTATTGTTTTTGACAGAGAGAGAGACAGACAGAGACAGAGACAGAGAGATAACTGAACTGGGAGAACTCGGGTCCACACGGGCCGGGGCCGGGATTCGATCCTCGGTCCCCCACGCTGCAAAGTCAGTGCTTAACCCACTGAGCCATCCCAGCTTCTCCTGATTGTATTTTAATGTAAGGCATGTATGTATTTCACACTATTTCCTAAATGTCCTTACATTATCTTGATTTCTTTTTAATCACAGAATGTGCAGATCGTTATGGTTCATTTTTTAGTCACAGCAGTACTATGTACTATGTACCTCCAGAAGGCATTGCAAAATTGAAACTCAGCAAAGTAATGGAATTGAGAGGGGGTGGTGGTGAGCAGAAAGAAGTAATTAAAACAGAGAGAAACCAGATACAGGGCCAAGATTAAAAAAAAAAAAAAAGGCACACTATTTATAAACTCTCTAGTATTGTAATTTTGGGATCACATATATCTTGTCAGACCTGTACAAACTCTGCAGTAATCCTGAGAAGTATTATTGAATCATTGATGTCTTTTTTATTCATCAGAAACTATCTTAAAAATTCATATTGACTTCTGGTGATGAAAGTCATTATTTATATATTTACTTATTTATTGATAACCAGTATATATTTAAAAAAAAAACTGAGATAGGAAAACAATGGAGTCTCCTATTTGCCTGGATCTTTCTAGAAAGCATTTTCTTTTAACAATTTTATCTGCACTATATATCAACTATAAAATATGAAGCTCCAGCATCACTCTCAGCTCACTGAAGAAAAAAAAAAAAACCTCATGAATTGAGTCCTAACTTTCTTCATTCCACTTCTTGAAGAGAAGGTACACATTCCTTCAATTGGAACATTTGGTGGTAATATCTAGTTTATAAAATACTTTTATGAGTGTTACAAGGATTATTTAACATGAGTCAATAAAATATAATTGCTGCTCTAAAGGAACACACACACACATTTACACCAGTGCACACAGAACACAATTTGACCAAATCTAAAAGGAAGTACAGGTATATATTATAGTCGGAAATCTGCTCTATAGTAGGAAGTAAATCTTTTTTAAAATGGAAAAGTAACTAGATTAGGCTAAAGATATTATGCAATTTTCTCTTGTAAATATGGTGCTAATATTCAGTTGATGTGTGCTGGCCTGTACAAAGACACACTGGTTTTCAAAGACAAACCAATTGGTCAAGCCATCTGTTCAGATTGATCTCAGTGCATATTTTATTAAATATTATGAATAAAACCTCTGGGTGTAATTAACAATCCACTTATAAATTCTGTTTTCTTAATTCTCAATGTTCTCATTAAAATTAAAAAAAAAAAAGCATGCAATTTAACTCCAGAGTTTTAAACTTTTCCCCCAATCTAAATGTACTTATGACTGCAATTCAAGGTAAGATAACCTAATACATTTCTTTCATGTGCCCTTTCTATTTAAAAATCTGTAGTATTTTCACAATGATTATTATATCCTGGAGGAAGGGAAAAGAAATAACATCTTTGAGTGCCTATTACATGCCAGCAAATGATGATCATGGCGATTCAGGAGGTAAATGTTTTTAAATTGCATGTTATAGCATTCGAACCAGAAAATCAAAGTTTTTTCTTCCCCTTGCCCCAAGTCAAGTCAACTACTTAGTGGCAGAGGCAGGATTTCAAGCTCACACTCTTACTTTAAAAAAGCTCACGCTCACTCCATCTTAACATGAAAAAATTCAGGAAGAAACACCAGATAGGCACTTTATTAAAAACTGGTAAAATAAATGAACTTAAAAAAAACAAAAAACTAAATCTATATGCTGGAACATTTTCCCAAATACACTTTTCTCTTTCTTTCAGATTGTAATCTACCCCTAAAATTGACCAATTCTATGTAGCATATTATTATACAATCTGGAAGTCATCAATAGTATAACTGGGAAATGGAATTACAGAACAGACACAACTTTTCATGACTAGATGTTTAATTTCTTTAGGAGTAAATCCTTCTGTGCAGTGTAATTGTTCCTGACATTTCAATAATGCTGTGATGAGCAACTTGACCTGTGTTACATTTCTCTTTTCAAGCTTGTAGCTTGAAAATTTGCCAAAACAGTATACTCAGGACAACAGTTAAACAAACAAAACAAAAGAAAACTACCAAAATAACTCTAACTTATAAAGCATTGCTTTTTCAGATGAAATTATGTCTGATACATAATTTCACCTTTTGATTTATTTTTAATACCCTGCATGCATATGCTGTTTTATACTGTACTTTCATAATCTGTGTTTCAGAAGATATGCAATAACTAGATAAGTAAACTTTAAGGAGGCATTGGCCCTACAAGCTTATGAAGATAAATGTTAAACAAATTAATTGTAAGCAAAAAATAAAAAAAAAAGAAAGAAGAGAAATAAAAAACACAGCTGAACTCTTTCACTAAAAATCAACTTGAATACTAAGAAAACCATGATCATGTTCATTTACGAACTGGCAGCACTTTTATCCCCAAATCCTATAGTAGTTGCTAAACAGTATCAGTGAAAAAAATATAAAATCAATTTGAATATAGTGTTTTCTATTGTAAAACTGTACCTTCTAGAATGGTGTGCCAAGATAATGCTCTCTAGAAGCCATTACAAAATCAAAACCACTATTGAGCTAGAGAAATCTTAAATAGTGCTTGGCTTATGTGTACATCTGAAAAATAAAATAGAGACTGCCTATTTGATCAGACAAGAAGAGATGATGCGGGCAGAATGAGTTCCATAGCTAATGTACTTTTGAAGTCTTTAGCCTGAGGGTAGGTATAATAAACTACTCTACTTGGATGGACTTACAAAGCCAGGGGTGGGGATGAGGGGGTGGAGTGGATGATGTGAAATAGTTGGGGAGTTCAGATTTTAGACAAGCTAAGTTACTCAGAAGTCAATGCAAAAAATAACTAGAAACACCAACAGGAGAATCTTGTCAGCTATTCTAAGATCATAAATTTTTCAAGTGATAAATTCTATGAATCAGAAGTATAAAGAAATGCTATGTTCATATGTGAATACTATGTTTCCAATTTCCGGACTAAAGGACATGAACATAAAATCACAATCTGGAAGTAATAAATGCTAACATTTATGGGCATTGCTATGTGATAGTCATAAATGTTTTACAGGTTTTAACTGATGTAATTCTCCAGCAATCCTATGAGGTTGACACAATTATGATGATCATATTATAGAGAAAAAAACTAAGATATGAAAATTCATTAATATGCCCAAGATTACACTGTGTACCTTTCTCACTACTGTGAATGAATGTGATTGATTTATCTACCCTTGTGATTCAACAATAGAACACTTGTGTGCATATAATCAGAGAACTATAAATAAAAGATTTAGTTTAAGGATTAGGAAATGAGGCCCAGAGAAAAATGACTTGCCCAAGATCAGACCACAAGTGATGATAGAGATGGGTTTTCTTTCATTCGGTGATCATGTGGATCTGAGGTTTAGGAAGGCAACATTTTTTATTTTCTCATGTATGAGGCCAGTGCAGAGATTACAGATATGATGTCACAGCATTGTGTTCAATTAATTTATGCACCAAGAAAACACAAGTAAATTACATTTTTCCCAAGGGCCAGATACTTGTGCTCTGTAAACTGCTTACAATAATCTTGAAAAGCTACAAATATTGTCTCATTTCTACAAGTGAGGAAACTTCATTTTTTCTTTTTTGATCAGATATAAAAGCAGCAAATCTCACTCCAGTGTGCATGGGGTATAAACATTACAATGGTACTTTTTTCTTTTTTAACAAAGCAAAACCATGGGAGAAATTCAGCCCACCAGAAGGAGAACAAAAGTCAATGACTTGGGAGTCAGAAAGATACAATGTTATAGGTTGGATAACAATAATTGAATCTACATAAATTAAAACAAAACAAAACACTGAAGCTTAACAATTGTACAACTTCATCATAAAAGACAACATAGATGCCATGAATCCAGAAATTAAACTACCCAACATAAATCAATAAACTAATTTTACTGGATACATATCTGCTGAGATAGGCAAGATGTTTGGGTATACTTTCCAAATTTAAAAGTAATAGCATTGATAATACTTCACTTCAGTCCATTTCATCAAGAAACATTAGAAATAAGGTAGTTCTTGAGAAAGCAGTACAAAGCCAATCTAGCATTGTTTCAAAGACCATACAGAAAACACTTCTTATAGTGTGCACTGTCAATAATCTTTAATACTTAATGATATGTTCTATTGAGAAAACATTTGTCTTAAGGATAACTGTGCAAGTAAACCATTATCTTCATTGTGCACATGAGGTAATTAGTTAGAAACTGCAGAGGTGCAGATCTATTTCAGAAGTCCTGATTGCTCAACTCAACTATGGCCATTCGGTTCAGTGGGCAGTAAATAGTTTTGACAGGGATATCACTGCTCAGACAAAGTCTTGAATTTAGGAAGCTTTAGAGCAAGCTTGTCCAACCTGCTGACTGGGGACTGCAGAAGGCTCAGGACGGCTTTGAATGCAGCCCAACACAAGTTTGTAAACTTTCTTAAAACATTATGAGATTATTTTGTGATTTCTTTTTTAAGTTCATCAGTTATTGTTAGTGCATTTTATGTGTGACCCAAGACAATTCTTTTTCTTCCAATGTGGCCCAGGGAAGCCAAAAGATTGGACACCACTGCTTTAGAGGATGACAAAATTCGATTATGCTTTGAAAGGAAGTAGAACTGAGTCTTCTCCATACCAGAGAATTAAAATCCTTTGTTAAAAAAATAATAATAACTAAAATTCTGTAGCTCATTTTATCAGTTTTCCTAATGCTTCTCTCTAAAAGTTCTTGCAAAGAAACAGTTCCTAATTCCAAACATCCATTTCTAATATTTAACATAAGCTTGAATTTCCTTTGACCTTCTCAATTTAAAGTAACAATGATTCAAGTCCTTAAAATAACTCAGCTATAACTTATGTTTCCAAAACAAACATTACATTGTAAAGATATATTTTTTTAATTTAAAAGATTTGAGATGAATTAAAGGAGAGAAGGCAAAGTAGTTCTCACAATTAAATTAGGAATAATAGCTCTACCACAGATAGAAACATCAAAATTAAAAACAGGTAGTTTTGAGCATACATTTTTAAGGCAAATAGTTAAATCCACTAGAGAATTTATATAATAAAAAGGCTTAGATGGATTCAGGCAGAATCATTCTTTCCATTAGAGTTAAAAGTAGGAAATCATATAACACTGGTGAGTTTAGTGAATAGGGTTATAAAAAATTTTACATGGTTAAAAGTGAAGTAAGGATTCAAAATGATTAGGAAATGAAGCATGCTAACTGAATCTTATTTGTGCAGTTGTCACATTACTGAGACATGCATTATGGCTTGAAATTCATGTATCTGTGGAGCTCATGATCTAGTGTCTTCTTCTGGATATTGACTTGGCATGATAAGAATCTGGAATTATGGGGTGGAGAATCTAAGAGTGCTTTACAAAGAGTACCTGTGTTTAAAAGTACCGCTGAAGCAAATTAAATAAACTTTTGTAAGAATAATACAGACAGACATAAAAGAGTTCCTGGAGCAACAGCACATTTCCAAATGCAGGAACTAAAGCAGAGGTATCGGCATGTACAGATAATTTAACTTCACCAAGGACACTATAAAATACAAACGTTTTGCTGTTTTTATTTTTTAAGTTTTTCTGTTGAGTAATTTCTTAGCAAAGAGCATGCATTTTACTATGAATTGTAAGGACTCTACTTGATTTATATGGTTATTATTGTATATGGTTCATTTGTATCCTGATCATTTCTTGACTGATTTGGCTGCTTTCTAGGTTCTGGCTTCTCTTGTTCTCTTGGATTCAGCAGCCTGAACAACCCTTTTAAAATATAATTCCAAACACATCATTCCTCTGCTGAAATCTTCCAGTGCTTTTGCAATGACATCAAATCATTCCCCAAGTCCTAAAAGGCCCCATGATGATCTGGTTCTGGGCCACTTCTGCCCTTTTTCTGCTCTTCATTCTGTTCCAGAAACTGGCCTTTGATAGTCCTGGAACGCTTTAAGCTCCCTGCTGCCTGCCGTCTCTCTTCTGGCTGTACCACGTCTCTCATATTTGTTTCACTTTCTCCCTCAGGTCAAGCCTCAGTTTAAGTTTCTTTACCAAAGAAAGGCCTTTCCTGGCCATTCTGTCTAAAATACTCTTCTCCCCACTCATGGCTCTCTAGCACTTTTCTTTGTTTTATTTTCAGGTACTTTTTTACATTTGTTATATACATTAACAATGCATTGTATCTTTTTGTGTGTTTATGTTCTATCTTTTCCCCTCTAGAATACAGACACAATCAAGACAGGGATATTATCTATTTACCTTCCACTGCTATATTCCCCATGATTAAAAAAGTACCAGATACACATTTTAAGTGTATTAAACATTTTATGAGTAAATAAAAGAATATGATACTTAAAGATATTAGGTAGTCATATTAAGGAACACGTACAATCCAACAATAAAAAAGATAACCCAATTGAAAAATAGGCAAAGGATTGAACAGACGTTTCTCCAAAGAAGATGTACAAATAGCCAATAAGCAGATGGAAAGATGTTTAACAGCATCAGTCATCAGGGAAATGTGTATCAAAACCACAATGAGATACCATTTCACACCCACTAAGGTAGTCATAAAAGAAATAAAAAAGAACAGGTGTTGTTGAGAATATAGATAAACTGATACCCTCATGCACTGCTGGTGGGAATGCAGAATTGTGCAGCCACTGTAGAAAACAGTTTGGTATTTCCTCAAAAGGTTAAACTAGAACTACCATATGACCCAGCAGTTCCGTTCCTTGGTATATACTCAAGAGAACTGAAAATACATGTTCACACAAAAACTTACACACACGTTTCCATAGCAGCACAATTCACAGTAGTCAACGGAAACATCCCAAATGTCCATCAACGGATAAACAAAATGGGGGATATGGAATATTACTCAGACATTAAAAAAGCATTGAAGTACTGCGACATACTATGATGTGGATAAACCTTGACAACATTATATTAAGTGAAAGAAACCAGACACAAAAGGTCACATATCATACGACTGCATTTATAGGAATATCCAGAATAG
>PVKE010012306.1:0-38570 GCA_004027555.1 Craseonycteris thonglongyai | reverse complement strand
CATTTTTTCATATATCTGTTGGCCATATGTATGTCTTCACGAGAGAAGTGTCCGTTAAGGTCATCTGCCCATTTTTTAATTGGATTGCTTGTTTTTTTCTTGTTGAGTTGTACAAGTTCTTTGTATATTTTTGATATTAGCCCCTTATCAGAGGCATTGTTTGCAAATATTTTCTCCCAGTTGGTTGGTTGCCTCTTTGTTTTGTTGATGGGACCTACAGATTCAATGTAATCCCTATAAGAATGACAATGGCAATTTTTGCAGAAATAGAAAAAAAAATTCTAAAACTTGTATAAAACTCAAAAATACCTCAAATAGGTAAAACAATCTTAAGAAAGAACAAAGCTAGGGGACATCAGTCTGACTCAGCAGATTGAGCACTCTCACTGCAGCCCTGCGGTCTAATGATTGGCCCCAACCCATGGGGACCTATGTGCTGAGCTGGGGTGTGCTTTCCACCCCAGTTTGGTTCCCAGATCAAGTTTTCCATGTGTGGGCCCCCAGTTCAGCTCCCACCTGGGGCGTGCCTCTCATGTGGGTGGCCCCCAGCTCATAGAGGCACAGCTCCCATGTTGGAGGCCCCTTGCCAGGTTCCCACCCTGTGCAGCCCTGTACCCACCTGTGGAAAGCTGATGGCATGCAGTTGTGGAGACCACTCTGGGCCCTCTCCCTCCTCTCTGTTTCTCTCTGTCAAAAACAAAATAAAAATAAATTCTTAAAATAAAAAGGAAAGAACAAAGCTGGAAGTGTCATACTTCCTGATTTCAAACTATATTACAAAGGTATAATAATTAAAAGAGTATGGTACTGGCATAAAAAAGACACATAGATCAATGGAACAGAATAGGAAACCCAGAAATAAACCCATGCATATATGATCAATTAATTTTTGAGAAAGGATCTAAAAATATATAATAGAGAACGGACAATCTCTTTAATAAATGGTGTTGGGAAAACTAGATTACCACATGCAGAAGAGTGAAACTAGACTCCTATCTTACATCACACACAAATATCAATCTAACATGGATTAAAGACTTGAATGCATGGCCTGAAGTCACAAAATTCCTAAAAGAAATCAGGGAGTAAGCTCCTTAACATTGGTCTTGGTAATGACTTTTCGGTTTGGACCCCAAAGGCTAAAATAATAAGTGGGACTACACCAAACTAAAATGTTCTTGCTCAGCAGAAGAGACTATCAACAAAATGAAAAGGCAACCAATGGAATGGGAAAAAATATTTGTAAACAGCATGTCTAATAATGGGTTAATATCCAAAATATACTACAAACTCATACAATTCAATAGCAAACAAATAAACAAGCAAGTAACCCAGATTAAAAAATGGGCAAAGGGCCTAAATAGATATTTTTCTTGAAAAGAAAAAGATATGCAAATAGTCAATAGGTACATGAAGAAACACTGAACGTCACTAATCATCAGGGAAATGCAATTCAAAATCACAATGAGCTATCACTTTATACCTATAAGGATGGCTATTATTAAAAGACAACAGATCATAAATATTGACAAAAATGTGGAGAAAGGGGAACTGTTGGGGGAAATATAACTGATACAAATGATCTACAAATCCCATTCTGGGTACAAATCTAAAGTAAACAAAACCATATCACGAAAATATATACACCCATGTTCACTGAAGCATTTACACAATAGCCAAGATATGGATATGATCTAAGTGTCTGTCAAGGGATGAATGGATCAAGAAAATGTAGTGTATATATTACAATGGAATATTGATCAGTCTTAAAGACAGAATTCCTGTCATTTGTGATTACATGAATGAACCTTGAGGGTATTATGATAAGTGAAATAAGCCAGACGCTGAAAAACAAATACACTACATGTTGTCACTTATATGCGAAAATGAAAAAGAAAAGAAAAGAAAAGAAAAGTCTAACATGAAAAAGTGGTTGCCAGGGTGTGGACAAAATAGAGAGAGGTTGGTAAAAGAGTAAAAAGTTTCATTAAGATGAATGAGATCTGAGGACCTAAGGTATAACATGGTGATTACAGCTTATAACAATTATTGTATAATTGAAATTTGCTAAGAGAATATAATTTACATATTCTCAGTAAAAGTAAAACAAAACAAACAGTAAATATGTGAGGTTATGGGTATAAATTATCTCCATGAGGGAACTCTTTCACAGTATACATATAACTATATCAAATCATCACATGGTAGACTTACAATTTTATTTGTCAGTTATATATCAGTAACACTGGGGGAAAAAGAGATTTTGGCTGAAATTTCAGCCTTACCTGGGGTTCTATTTGAGAAGGATATGCTTCCAATCTCACTCAGGTTATTGACAACTTGGTGTCTTGCAGGTGAAGGACTGAGGGATTGAGTTTCTTGCTGGCTGTGGGTTGGAGGTTGCCCTCAGCGCTTTGAGACCACCTGTAGTTCCTTGCCACACAGGGTTCCCTAACGTGGCCACTTGCTTCCTCAAAGTCAGCAAAAGAGAGACCGAGCAACTCCAGCAAAAAGGGCACTATGGTCATACATACAAGAACCACAGAATCACCTATATCCCTTCATGGAAGGGGCTAGTTATAGGATATCCAAATAATTTATCTGGTAGAGTGAGGGAAGTTTTACTGAGGAGGGAATATTTCACTGAGACCTCAAATGATGAGAAACCAGCTATGAAAATGTATGAGGTGGAGATGAGGAGTATTCTGGGAAGAAGGAACAGAACGTAGGAAATGTAACCATAACCAGACAGAATTATCATACAATTATAACATTGTGATTTATTTGTTTCTGTGATGGATTACTCCATTATCCAGTGAGCTGTACAAATTATCTCAGAATCTTCAATGTCTATTATATAGCAGGTACTCATTACATTTGTTTAATAAATGGGTAGATTTGAAAGGAAGGAAGAAATGAAGGGAGGGAGGAAGGAAAGAGAGAGAAAGAAGGAAAGAAAGAAAGAAAAAAGAAAGAAAGAGAAAGAAAGAAAAAAAGAGAAGGAAAGAAAGAATAAAAAGAACATAATAAGCCTATTACTAGTTAATATAAATACAGTAGACCCTCAGTTAACCGACACCCATGGGGATCAGTAGATGATAGATAAATGTATTTTTTCAATTTTTTGCCAGTTGCTTGAGAGTGCCGGTTGCTTGAGTTACAGTTAATGGAGAGTCTACTGTAACATTTTTATTAATAATAATAATATTTTTTAAAACAGAAAAAAAATTTTTAAATGTTAGTTTTAAAATTTTTGAAATCTCTCTAATTTCTAACTTAATAAACGACAGCTGGAATCTCATGTCTGCTTCTGCACTCAATCTGTTGTGCTATCATATATCACATAGCCTCTGGAAAACTCCACTGTACATTCATAAGACAAAAAGCAAAAATTGCACATGGCATCCTAGTATTATTATGGGAATAGTTATGACTTGAAAAGGGTCTTGGGGAACTTCAGGGGGACACCAGATCACACTTTGAAATTAATGATTTGGCTGAATTAAGCTAACCAATATTATTCTTACTCCAAATTATTTTCTCTCTCTTTCTTTTCTAATATGTACTCAACTGAAACTAAAAAAATAATAATGATGAGAATACTTATAAGAACACTAACATAAGGTAATGGCTTTTCATTGTCCATTTCCCTACATGGAACAGCTAAGAACATTTTAAGCCAGACTTGCACGTCATTCTAGAGGTGAGTGCCTTTGTTGAAGCTGTCTACACCCACCTCTCTAATGCCCTCACCACTACTTGGTTAGTTCTTGTGGTCCTTGAAACCTAGTATAAGGTTTATTCTTTCTAATTCCCCTCCTCTCATACTTCTCAGTGAGTTCAATATCTATATGGATGATAGTTCCTATGTCTGTCCCCTCAGTTTTGTGCCCTCCACTCTTCCAACAATCTTGTTCTCACCTTTATCTTGGCAACTCATTTCCATGAACATAACTTTGAACTTAATAACAATAAATCTTTAAAAATCTCAATTTTAAACAGCTTACTTTCTTACCAATAACTACCTTTTTTCTTTCCAACTCACTTGCTATACTCCAATTTCAACAATTCCCCAACTTCACAAATACCTCCAACCCATTGATTTTACATTTTCACTGGTTCTTTGAGTATCTTCACTCACTTCCCCCATTATTCAGTTTGAATTCCTTGGTCACTTATTATAATCACTCCCTTACATTTCTCCCCAACTCTTTGTCTTGCTCTTGCTTTATCAAATCTCTTGGATAAAACCCAATTCTGGTTAAATTCATCATTCTTCCTACTCTGTGCCTGAACCACATGGATGAATGTATCTGGAGAAAAAAAACCACTGAGGACATCAATCTAGATTCATGATCACCTTCATTATGTGACTGATTCACACTGTTCAGAAATTAAACTGTATTTCCCTATATCATTTATTCTTCTACTGTCCTAAGCAATTATCTTACCTTCTCTCCCTTCAAATTCCAACACCTCTTTCTCCCTCATTCTCAAATGATGACTGTCTCCTGTATAACTAAGAATATTAAAGCAGTCACAAGAGCCCCTTCATATCTACCCACTACCAGCATGTGTGCACATGTGCCACTTAGCTTCTTGCAATATTATCGAGCCATCTATGATCCTAAAGGCCAGTCTCTCCAATGAGGAACAAGATCCCATCTCCTCTAACCTACTCAAGCCCCTACTTCAGCAATTCCCTCTCTTTTTCTTGCCTCATCAATTTATTTCTCTCTACTGAGTATTTCCTACCAGCCTACATGTGTGCTTTTATTTCTGTGTTCACTGATTAAAGCTCTCTTCATCCTATTTTTCTCTTCTGCTATTGCCAATTCTTCTCCATTCCTTAACAACAACACTCCTTGAAAACTATATATACTTGTCCCTAATTTAGCTCCTCTATTCCTTGTTGAACCTACTCTAATTAAACTTATGCCACCATTATTTGTTTCTCAGATTTGTTCCTATCAAGCTCACCAGTAACTTCCACGTTCTAAATCCAATGATTAATTCTCAGTCCTTATTTTCCTTGATTGTAAACAGTTGAATGGGTGCTCACTCTTTTCCTACTTATAACACTTTTTTTTAACCTGGCTTCCAGAATACTTGGTTCTCCTGGTGTTTTTCTCTGTATGACTATGATGAGGACTGAAGAGAGAAGAATGGTGGTTAAACTGGAATTATACCAGTCTCTGTAGTCATTAGGAGACTGGGTTAGAGAGAAGCTCAAACCAAGAAGTTTCAGAAAGCCCATCTAAGATTGAAGGAGAAAAATTGACCCTCGCGTGATTCAATAAAAGGACATTGATCATAGGAGATGGTCCAGGTAGGCAGCTGGATATTGTCATTCAGGATATCAGGTCCTGAGGATTAGAGATCCAAGTGAAGACCCAAGGGATTCAGTAATGATAAGTAAAGGTAAAGATAAGGTCATAATATTGGAAATCCCAACTCGATTTTAGTAAGCAGATTGCACTAATCATACTTTGGTGTTTAATGCTTCTCCACAATATTCCTGGGCAACCTAGCTATTTTTATCCCAATCATGTAGATGAAGAAACTGAGGCTTGTGGAGGTTAAAACAATCACTAGGCAGCAGCAACCAAGGTCCGAACACAAAAGTCCCGGACAGCCAAAGCAGATTCCCTGGTAAAACCAGGGAATCAATATCATATCTACAAACTGGGTGCCAGGTATGGGTGGGTATAGGGAATGGGTGGGAATAAGTAGCAATACTCACAATCCAGCAGGGACAAGCACTTCCTGGGTGCTAGAATTTAAGCAGAAGCAGATGTACGAAGCTGAGCACAGGTGGAAGAAATAGGTAGGTTCACCTGACTGACAGGTTGGGGTGGAGAGAGAGGAAGCTGAGTCATTTCTGATAATAATCCCAGAGAATAAATGCACCCACAGTTTTCTGTAGAAGTTCTGATCTTTGTCTCCTAGAATCCTTTGACCTCTGGCCTAAGGAGAAAACAAATATTTGGCGTCTTAGTGGGGTGGCTATTGGGTATGATCAGAGGCTGAGCAAGAGATGAGAAGGTGGACTTTCTTTGTGTATCTATAAATCATCATCCAGAAAATTTTAAACAGTTCATGAAAAATGCATAATTCTTGAAAAGTAGAGTAAAATAATTGACAAATTACTGCTTTCACAAGCAATTTGTTACTTCTTGCTGGAGGAGGAGTTTTTCAAATTCAAGTATAACAGATATGAAACCAGCATGCCCTGTGACACAATCGCAGCACCTGTTTTTGTGTTCCACTCCACCTACACAAGTGTTTCATGGAGTTGACCTTCCCTTGCCCTTGGATGAATGCTCAGGTGCATCCCAGAACTTTTCTGGACACATTGGATGTCTATGTCAGGACAAGGAGATTCTACAGTCACTTCAGTAACAAATTAAGTTAAATTTAGTAATTAGAATATCTTACATAATCAGAAACCAGAACTGATTTAACACTAAACCTTCGCCTGGCCCCTTGCTTGGCTTGTTTTTCTCTGGGTAGCTTATTCTCACCTTCTGCTTTCTTTTCTCTTGCCGCAGGGCTTTCCCCACAGCTTGCTTTTCAGTGTCCAGGTTGGAGATAGAGCCAAGAGAAGAGAGAAGAATAAGGGGTAGGAAATGCCTATCATGAACCAGCATTGTTTAAATGTTTAAAATGTTTACAAATGGATTTGACTTTCATGGACACTTTTATAGTTATGTCCTGGAAGGTCTCTCTTGGACCCCTTCCCTGCGATTCCTGGAGTGGGTTAGGGGGGTGGTATGAAGATGCATGCTATTATGTATGCATTGTCAAGAATAGGGTGACCACCATTCCAGTTAATCAAAGAATGTCTCTTTTTTAATGTTGAAAGTCTTGTGTCCTGGTAGACCTCTCAGTCTTGGACAAACCAGAATGATGGGTCACCCTAGTTGTGGGTGTTTCATAGCCCTTAGTAATCTGGTGCCAACTCCAACTTCTCACTTCTGGTCTTTCACCCCTTTAGGACCCTATTAGACAAAGTCTATGAGAAACACACGTTGATTCATCCACCCAAGTGACCCTAATATCTGGTCCATTGAAAATATTCCTCAGTCCTTTGAAATCTAAAGAGATAAGCCCTCCATCCTGCCTGAATCAACATATTTGTAGATCATCTCCAAATGCACAGAGAAAGCAGCTCCTTGCACCTTCCTTCTCCTTTCCTGAAGAGAATCAGGTGTGCCCCACACCCATGAGACAGATTCCTTCCCTGGCCTCTGAGAAAGTTTGGTGATGGCCAAGATGGCTACTCATGGATATAGTGAAGTCTGCATGTGACTCCTGTGATGAACTCATATGGTGAACTCATAAATAACCCTAACCTGGAGCCACTGACTTAGTTTACCCTACATGGTAAGAGAACAAAGATCTTATCAATTAATTCACCATCAAAAATTAATGTAATTTTAATAACATTGTTTAAAAATAAAACTTACTTCAAATAAAAAAAGTCATAAGTAATACATTTTAATAACCTAATGTTTAAAAAAAAATAATAAGGATAGCACTTTATCCTCCTGTCCCCCAGGTGTAAATTGGGCATTAGTCCTCTAACTATCCCAACTGCAAGGGACATGGTTCAAAATTCCCCAACTGGACCCATTGATGTCTTCTCTTACTGAAGTAGGGATAAAGGAGATAATACCCACTACCATTCCTTAGGATGGTGCAACTGCTCTTTCCAGAAACATCATTTCAAAATTCTTCCCCATGTAAGCTCTTTCCATCTGAAAGTAGTTGAGGGGATTTAAGTCACAAAATGTAAGTTTTGCATATTGTGATCCGGCTACAGAATATCACGTCAACTCTCTAACTTTAATGTTAGCACTCTATCACACAAGATTATCCAAAATAAAAACTTTACCCAGTATCTGGCACCTGCAGTATTATATGCAGAGGGGATGTGGGGATGGCTCCATAGGTTGAGTGCTCACCTTGAAACACCAGGGTCCAAGAATCAAATCCCAACCAGGGCCCATGCAGACCCATATGCTGAATTGGGATCTGCTTTCCCAGTTCAGTTCCCAAGCAGCCCTGTGTCCACCTGTGTGGAATGAAACTATGTCAAAAACTAGTGACATACAGCTATGGAGACTGCTCTGGGCCCTTTCCCTTCTCTCTCTGTCTCTCTCTCTGTCTCTCTGTCAAAAATGATAAAATAAATCTTTTTATTTTTAAAGGAATATATGCAGAGCATTCGTTTGTGGCAGATTGTATTTCCCCAAAATTGCCATAACAATATTTATGTCCCACATACTCTCCCAGAACCTTGACATCCTTCCATTAAACATGAATATGAGACACTTCAATAACTCACTTCTAAAAAAGGCAATATGGTAGAAGTCTGACTTTCTAATCTGGGTTAAAAAGGGCAATATAGCTTTTAGCTTGTTCTCTCTCTCTCTCTCTCTCTCTCTCTCTCTCTCTCTCTCTCTCTCTCTCTCTCTCTCCCAGCTACATAATTTGTGGGACCAGTGCAAAACAAAAACAAGCAGCCACTTATTCAAAAAATTGAATATTTCAAGACAATGATGACAAAGCACTAAACCAAGTATGAGGTCCCCCTGAGAGTGTGGCCCTGTGTGACCGCACAGGCCACAAGCCCATGAAGCCAGCCCTGCTGAAGATGCTTACCCCTGACAACCAGTCACCATACTGAGGGAAAGCCCAGGTGACATGGAGAAGCCATGGAAACCTTGTCTGGTTAATAAGAAAGACCCTCAGCCAACAGGCTTGTCAACCACCAGCTCTGTGAGTAAGCAAGCATCCAGATGCTTTCAGCCCCTAGCCTTCAGTCTTCAGGCTGAGACTCCACACACCTTGTACAAACAAGTTGCCCACACTCACTGTGTCCTCCCCAAAGAATCCGTGACTACAATAATTTGATTTGTGTGGCTGTTAAATAAGTGGTAGTTACACAGCCATGATATTATTTTTTTTAAACAGTATATTTATTTATTTTTGACAGAGAGAGAGAGAGAAAGAGAGAGAGAGAGAGAGAACTGAACTGGGGGAACTCCCCAGTTCAGCACATAGGTCCGCAAGGGCCAGGGCTGGGACGCAATCCTCGGTCCCCGGTGCTGCAAAGTGAGCGCTAAACCCACTGAGCCATCCTGGCTTCCCCAACCATGGTATTACTAATAACTACAATAGCATAATTCACAGACATGACTTATGAAATACATGTGGGCCAGTCCCACCAGCCCTCTATCTGCTACATGAGCATCTGCCCACCATCTATACCCTTCGCCACCAAGGTCTATCCCAGTGTTGCTGAGAAAGCTCCAATACTCTGGAACACAACCACCACAACACGCTGGCAACAAAACCTCGTCACCCACTTTGCCTGAAGCAGCCCCTGCCTTTGCCACTTCTGCCAGATCAACCTTTACCTTTCTCCATGCAAAGCTCTGCATCTCCCTTCGCAGCGCTTTAGCCTCAGGTTGGAAAGACCACTGGGGCTTCCCAGCCCCTGAGACCACAGGCAGCCCTTCAGGCACAGTCACCAGCATGAGACAAGGATTTCAGATCACCCAGTGAACCCCGGACCTTCAATGGGCCTGATGGAGTGGGTTCAGAACTATGAGTCATTGATATCAGGGCTTCTGTGAAAGTGAAGGTCTGAAACCCAAACCTCAAAGTTTCTGAAACCTGAACTTTTCATTTGTTAAATGCCACGATCCATTATCTAACTTAAATAGCTGTAGGAGGCCACTGACTATATGTTTCTGCCTGTTTATTTGAGTGCCTTCGGGAGCTGTAGCTCTCAGACCTTAAAACACTCACCCAAAGCAATAGCATATGCCGTCTCACTCTAGGAAAGAACTGCAAAAATAAAAACATTTTTTAGATTTTACAAATTCTGAAACTATGTCCACTGAAAGAAACTCGTCTATTATCCAAAATGAGGTTATGAGTTATTTTGAAAAATATAGAAATGTTCTCAAAGTAAATGAGGATTTTACCATAGTAATTTTATTCCATGCAACAATTTACTGAATTATCTATCTGTTCTACTCTTGTTAGTTCCCAAATTTAGCTGTTCCTAAGTAAAGAGTCCCTTTTCCCCTCAAGTTTCCCATCACTCATGTATTAGTGATGTACTATTTCAAAGCCATGTAAACATTAACTGACATAATGCATACTTAAAAAAATCTAAGTAGTCTCAAATCTTCAAAAAATTTTTTACTTTCCTCTTTGGTGTTCATTTGCCAAACAAACATAAATTCAGATTTTTATCAAACTTGTTTTCCATACGCAAACTGCATTCTGATTATTTGGAATGCACCAAGCATAAAAATAAATAAATAAATAAAAACTATACTAAAATGACAATGTACCCTCAAGGGAATTTGTTTAATTATTGAAAAACAAGTGTGTAAAGTGTTTTTTTATTTTTTTTTTCTGTTTTTCTTTTTCCTGAATGATGTTCAAATGAAACAAAGCCGGATTATAAAGTAAAGGTATCCAAATGCTCACGGTTCAGGTTCCCTAAGGAACCATTCTTATTGTTATAATACTACAAAGTACTAATACCAGTAAGCTATGAGGAAATGTGAATTCTTAGCTGGAAAATTCCAAAGCAGGATGTTATAGAAGAACAAAAAAACTGCCCTACCTAGTAGTATATTACAGTTGGAGAAATTGGCTAACCATATTCGACTATGAAATAAATAGAAGCATCACTTTTAAGCACTTTGGAATGTTTTCACAGTAGTTGGCTCAGAGTAGAATTCAATTATAGGTTTGTTAAATAAAATAATATAGTTTATCATTTTTTCATCTTCAACAATCTTGTAAGATGAGTAATACTGTCACCATTATGCGGGAAAGTCCTTTTGTTATACAGCTGCTTATTGTGTGTAATGCCCTTCTAATATTACATACATCTGACACTGCGCTCATTCATTTATTCATTTATTACTCATTCGTTCATTCATTTACTACTCAAAGGTGGACTTGTGGTTGATACATTTGAAGAGCACCCAGTTCAAGTGGGAACAGACACAGGTAACTCAAACATTGTATTTGAGAGTCATTGTGACATAGCAGAGGTAAACAGTTGTGAAGTCAGATAGGGTCTCCCTGAAAGAGGTGATTTTTAGCTGAATCCTAGAGTAGAAATAATGTAATAAAAATGTTTCAATGCATATTGCCTAACTGCCTTACTCAAACTATGTTCAAAGGAACATTAATCTTTGGCTTAATATTAATAAATATTCGGTGGATGACGGAATATCTCAATTAGCAACTGTTGCTCTGTGGTTTGACCTGGCACTGCAGTCACTGAAAGTTATTGAAATTGGCCCAGTGTTTCAGCAATGAGCCTGCTGAGTTTGATCACTCAAAATCAGTCTGACACATAATCTGGCTCATTTATATGATAAGATGCCACAGGTGGTCTGACAGCTGAGTATTCTGACCTGGTAGAATGAAGGTACAAGACCCCAGCATAGAGGGAACAACTGTTAAAAATTACATCATGCCAGAGTACTCAGCCTTACTACAGCTAAAACTCTGGGTGGTGTTTCTTTTTTACTTTAACATATAGCTTTTTAAAATTTATTTTGAATTATAGCTGACCTATATTAGTTTAAGGGATACAACATAGTGATTCAACATTTTTATACCTTACAGAGTGATCATCACAATAATTCTAGCAACCATGTGTCATTGTACATAGTTGTCACAATACTATTGATTCTATTCCTTATACTGTACATTGCACCCTAGCTGGCTTTTCTTAACTGCCTCAGGAGAAGTTGGACATTCTTTGGATGAATTTAGTGGGAGTGATAAGAAAGAATTTGTTTTAAAAACAACCTAGAGGTGATAATAGGCTGGATTGTTCAATATTTAAGAAATCAAAATTAATTTATCAAAGGAGCCTTTTGAAGTTGAATAAGCAAAATCGTCTCTGCTCCAGGGTGAGTGAGATCAAATAATGTGCACCTCATACCTTGGAAAGCCATTCAGCTCCCCCATTTCCCAAGAGAACAAAGAAGAGAACCAGAGAGTTGTTTGTTTAAAGAGGGTAACCCGAGCAGAGTGATGTTGAAAGCTGAAGTCAGAATTAGGTTAGTTAGACAAATTTAAAGTGAGAAGGAGTCTCTCCAGGTATCTCCACTTGTACACAGCAAGTAGCCAGGCTTCAATAAGAACCTTGAGAAGAGCAGACCCCTCTGTGAATTAGAAATTTGGCAGCAACTAAGTAGTTTCACCTTTTTTTCCTTGTGTTTCATGTCGTTTTTATAGAAGTCTCAAATGGCTGTTGGTAATTTCTCTTAAAATTTTCCCTCGGGGTAAAATTTGCAGTCATGAGAATAGTTTGTAGGAGTGCTATGGTTTATTTGGTCTTGCCATGTTTTTAAATGTTTGGAGCAAGAGAGCACACGTTCAGAGCGGCAGGGATGCCCTCTACAGCACAATAGGGCCCATCTCAGGGCCTGCTCCTCCAACATCTAAAGGGGTTTTGATACCCAAAAGCACAAGCAGCTCCTTATTTTAGGGAATACCTCATACTTGCAAATTGCCTTCTTGGACATTATACAGCCTGACTACATTAATGTGCTGCAGTTTGGACAACAAAGGATAACAAGATTAATTGAGTATTTGCTCTGTGCTGGCCTCTTTCTCACTAATTATTTTCTTCCTTCCTTCCTTCCTTCCTTCCTTCCTTCCTTCCTTCTTTCCTGTATTTCTTTCTTTCTTTTAAAGATTTATTCTATTGTTTTTGACAGAGACAGAGACAGAGAGAGAAAGAGAGAAGGGGAGGGCCTAGAGCAGTCTCCATAGTTATATATCATCAGTTTTCAACATGGTTTCATTCCACACAAGTGGACAGGGGCCGCACAGGGCAGGAACAGGGCCAGTGGCCTCTGGCTTGAAAGACAAGCCCCCGCCTGCTGGGGGGCAAATTCGGGGCATCCCATGTGGGAAGCTTGCCCCAGCAAGAACCAAACTGGGGGTGTCCTATATGGGAAGCACACCAGTTCAGGATGTGGGTCTGCACGGGCTGGGGCTGGGAACCTGCTAATCATTTTCTATCCTGACAGAGAAGTAGGACTTTCTGACTCTGAAGTGCCAAAACTCGGATTGCCACACCTACAAATTTGTCTCCACAGCACCTGCCTTAGGACACAACAGGAACACACTTCAGTCCCTCAGCCAAGGTCCCAGTTCTTTCCTCCAACTCATGGAAATACCTAGTGTCCTTTCTTATTGTTCTGAACTCCACGTGGAGTGCATTCTGTACTTTGGTTACAGAGGGAGGGAAAGGGTGGCAGAAAAGAGAAACAAAAAACGTTGCTCCGCTTTTGATGTGATGGCCACAATTGTTTCTTCTTTGGAGAAAGTACAGACCGTCCGGGATGTCCTATTACTCTTTCTACACCAATCATCCTTCACAATTATTTTCTTGACTCTTTTTCTAAAACTCATCTTTTGTCACCAGAAGATACTGAATAGGATTGGGCCAAGAAGATGTGAAAACAATTCTATTTCTTTTCTTATTTCAAGTCCCAGAAACCATTTAAAACTTTAATTCTCCCTCCCCCTGACCCCTCGGGTTTAACATACCCACTTAAGAATCTGATGTAGTGGCACTGGCTCCATAACAGCTCTAATGTCACACATCACCTGTCCTCCCCATACTATGGTGGAAACACGAGCAAGGACACAACACCATTTTCACAATGTCATACACACCCAATTAAAAATAATTTTTAAAAATGCTGGTATTCTAAAGCAAAATTAAATTGTATTTATTTAAAAACAAGTTTTCCAAACCAAATACTAAATGATTTTGAAAAGAAATTTTCCAATCAACCATTTATGACATTTGTATTTTATTCTGTTTTCAAATACTAAATCAATCTTCACTGGTGCAGTCCAGTGAGAAATGAAACAAACACAAACAAACAAACAAACAAAAGAAACAAAATAAAAAAAGACTCATTTTTTAAACATTCTTATTATAAGGAAATTGTACAATTATACATGTACACAGATGTGTGTGTGTGTGTGTGTGTGTGTGTGTGCAAATGATCTTGTAAGTTTATTTACTCATTTAACAAATGGTTTCCAATCATCTACAATATACTAAGTATGTCAACTCAAGCTAGGTGTTGACAATATAGGAATTAACATAACAATGTTTTGACTATCTTTTGCTATATAACAAACCACCCAAAACTTAATGCCTTAACATTAGAACTCATTCTGATCTTTCATAGTTCAGTGGGTTGACAGGGCTCAGCTAGGCAGTTCTCACACAGGATCTCTCACGGAGTTAGCATCAGATAGTGGTTGGGCCCGGAGTGATATGAAGGCTTAACTGGTCTAGACATCCAAGAAGGCTTATTTGCTCACACCTGGGATGGCTGAAACAGCTAGGGCTGGCCAGACACATCTATCTCTCTCTGACTCTATCTCTCTATCTTTCTATCTGTCTCTCTCAGTCTCCTTTGTCTCTCTCTAGTACCTATGCACAAAGCCAAGTTGAGCTTCCTTCCTGCTAGGGACCCCAGGTAGTGAAACTTACGAATTTCGCCAGAACAAGAAGAGACCAAGGCAAATATTGCAAGGCTTCCTATGACCTTGTCTCAGAAGTCTTGCATCCTCACTTCCACTGAATTCTGTTGGCTACAGAGACACACCAGATTTATTGTGGGGGAGAGGACTACCCAAGGCCATGGACACAGGAAAGTGTGGTTTATTGGGGGGACTATTTTTAGAGACTAGTCAAGATAAACAAGCATTGTCTCTAACCTCAAGAAGTTTATACAGTTAAATAAACACTGGAAGAAGAATTGAGTCCTAACTACTAATTTTGCCTTTGCCGTGTGGTTGTCAAAATCATTTCACCTTTAAAAACCAAACAACAAAAATTTCACTGAAATCTCTACTGAAATAGATTTTTAGTGATGTGTACCACTAAGTGCTATGTAGCAATTAAAAATCATGCTTTCAAAGAATATTTTGGATGAAAAATGCTCAATTTAAGTGGAAAGCAGAACATATTAGCAGTGTGTTTGCAACATAGTCCCAGTTGTGCTTAAAACACACACACACACACACACTCACATTCACATATAAACTCATAGAAATAAGAGTTGAAAAAATTCAGTGAATATGGTCAAAACAGTTTTTTCCTTTTTTATACTTTTCCATATTTCCTACAATAAACATGAATTTTTTTATAACAAAATGATATTAATGTATTTATAACCAATATTCTCATTAGTGGCACTTGGGCTTCCCAAGACTACCATAAAAGTGTGACAAATTAGCATAGAATCCAAATACGATACTTGGCAAAAAAGGAAATAAAGACTTCAAGGTGGCTAGAGGTGAGGTTCACAGGACCACAACATTAACAATCTGATATAAGAGGAGCTAGGCAACAGGATATTTCCCAAGTCCTCCTATGGGCAAAACCCACATCTTGACATAGGAAAGAATCCAAGACCCCTAGGCCTTGTTCTAGAACACTGAGGTTCTTAAGAAAGAGATTATTTTATCCATGATACTTTCATAATACCACCTGATCTAATTCCAAGAGACTTTGTCCCAACTTTCAAAAAAAAAGTGTAAGAATAAAAGGAGAAAGAGTAAATTGAACTAAATATATGTCTTCACAGTATATAAGAACAGTAGATCAAGGCCGTCATTTGCGAAGTCCTATAAATTAGAATGATGAGAGACAGTCCTTTCCTGTCTCACAGATGGTTATAGAAATGGGAACAGGAAAGCATGTCAGTGGAAGGAGTCCAGGGAGGGTTACCCAGAAGCAGAACTTAGTGGTTACTGCAATGCCCAGATAAGCACTAAGCCATGGCTAAAGGGCCTGAGCTTCAAATCTATGTCACAGGAAATGAAATGTAGCGCAGAAACCAAGATTTTATTTCAAAATAGTTCAAGTTCTTTATTTCTTAAGCACTGTTAAAAATATTAAAGTAACATAATGCACAACACTACCTCTTTCCCTTCTATATAGAATATCAACTTCCTAGTCTTCCATCCCAATATTCATTTATATTTTCTTCCTTAGAAGTGAAACTCCTAATTTGGCTGGATGTCTAGAAAAAATAAGACATTTCCCAGGTGTGGTCATGTGACTAAGTTCTGGGCAATGAGTTTAAGTAAGAGTGTTGGGAAATTTCCTTAAAGGGTGTCAGCAGGCCTTTTGTGTCTCTTTCTCCTTTATACTGCCAATAATACAGATAATTTGGCTAGATATAAAACATCTATGTTGGACTGTTAGAGACTGTGCTAAGGATGGTGGAACAAGAAGAAAAAGGATCCTGAGTCCTTGATGGGAATGGACCTTCCCTAACAGTGGTGAAATGCCTAAGGTTTTGAACTTTTAAAAATGATCAAGGATCAATAATAAGCTTTTATAATAAACCAGTATAATTCAGAGGTTTTCTTGGCTTTCAGTTAAATGTATTCTTAACTGATTCAAGATCAAATCCCTTATATTTCACATTTCCATATCCACCTTCTAAAATCCTCTAGAGTTACTACACCTTCCTATTGGCTGTATCCAGGATCCCAGTCCCAAGAGGCTTTTCTTTCCTTTTCCAAGTGAAAAACATCTCATCTCCTTATAACAAGGCTCTTACCACTTTACCTTCTCCTTTCCTTCTGACACTGAGGTACAGCTGCTTATCCTTCTTCTAAATTGTGCAACACACATTTCACATGACTGGTGGGCAATGGCAAAGCCTCTTTGGAAGGCTCATGGGGAAAAAGCCAAGCAATCATAGCCAAACTTCTCTTTGGGAGGAAAGTACAGGGTTCAAAAGCTGCAAGAAGACTCGTGCATTGATAACTCTTGATATCACACAACATTTTAGGAAGTGAAACAATTAAGGAAAAATGTCAATGTTGACAGTACATTTTGTACATGTGCAAATAGGTTGATTGAAAAGATATATATTTTTATGATTATTTCTTGTATTGAATAAAGAGTTGAAGAAAGAAAAATAGCACAGCCTTTTCAGATGATAATATGTAGAAAGAGCAATCCTGGGGCAGCATTCTAATTCTACTAGCTCTCACACTTGTATGGCATCTAAATACATTACTTCATTTTACTTTCTAATTCTGAGGTGTAAAATGCTATGGTCATCCTCTGTACACAGGAGAAAGCTGAGGCTTCAGAGAGCTGAAATACCTTGCTCTAAGGATACATAACATGGCAAGATGCGTTACTGTTTCCAAATATTGGCTGCCCCACACCATGTTAGGATTAAACTTGGTCACAACTTTGACATCAGCCTTGGTAATATGACTTGATTGGAGTAGAGGGACAAATGTCAATACCAAACACCAGCTTTAAGAGTTAGCCTTCTACCTTATTTTCACTGACATAGCACCCTTAGTGGAAGTTGAGTCAATGATAAAATATATGAAGTGGAACTACAGACAATCCACAATGGACATATAAGCCAAACAAGAAATACCCCCATGATAATTTGAGTGTCATTTATCCCTGTTGTATAATTTAGACTGAGGTGACTGATGCACAGTCAGTTAGTGCAAAGCCTGAGGCAAAATAAGCTTGTCCAACCTGTAGCCTGCAGGCTGCACGCAACCAAAGATGGCATTGAAAGTGGCCCAACACAAATTTGTAAACTTTCTTAAAACATTATGAGATTATTTTTTTGCATTTTTTTTTTAAATTAAGAACTTACTAGTTATCATTAGTGCTCATTATTTTGTGTGTGGCCCAAGATAATTCTTCTTCCAATGTGACCCAAGGAAGCCAAAAGGTTAGACACACTGGGGCTAACAGATCATTCTATTTAATGCAGCATTTGTTTAATAGCTCCCTGCACCCCAGAAAGACCCAAAGAGCTGAAGGTGTTGTAGGCAACTGTACTCTCAGCTGCATCCTCCCTCTCTCATAGGGGAAATCTTCCAATCTATTTGGATGTGGCAATTCAGGCCAGCATTAATATTTTCTCAAATAGCCTATTATTTTGAGGCTATTTCAGCTAAAACTCAACACACAGCACTGTTATTGGCGTGTGATCAAAGCTTTTAGGCCCTAGCCTGTGATGGGTCTTCACGCTACAGTAAGTTGCTGCTCTACCCACCAATGAGCTCTCACTTTACAGTCACCAAACCCCAGCTTCTGACTCCACAAATGCCCCAGAGTATTAGGAGTGTTTCCCTGGAGCCTTCCTGTCTTCCTGTTTTCTGTTGCAATCCTTCAGCTTTATAAGAGAGGGGGATTGGGGGAGGGGGGAAGCGCTTTGAAATTTGGTATGTTGCTCTAGTTCTAAGACAGAAGGCTTTCAACAGTGCTCAAGGAACAGGTTACACAGAGCTCAGCTGAATAAAGAAGGGAAACCAATGCATGTCTTGTCGAGGTCCAACCAGGACAGCAGCCATCACAGAGAAGTCTAATATCTAGGCTAGAGCTGCAAAAGGACATTGACCATAGCTGCCAGGGAAAATGCATGGCCCAGATTTCACTGCAAGGTTAAGAACCACCTCAGGAGCTGGGGCACAAGAGCCTGGAGGTCCCAGAAATTCAAACAATGGGAAAGAACTTGACCAGGACTGGTGTGCACTAAGAAAGCACAGTTGACATTTCATTTGCACAACATATTGATTGCATTTGTCCTAGCAGGTGCATTCTTGATGAAAGTACCTTTCCACCACCAACAAATGCACAGGCTTCTTATGATAGCTTTGAGCTGCATGAGTTCTCCCATATCTTCTTCTCAATAGAAGCATCGTTAGTTGCTATGAGAGAATAATGGGGAATTTTTAAATATCTACAAGGAAAGAAAACTGTACCAGTTATAGAAATTTTAAAGGAAAATTACTTATTCTTTGGCTGGTTTTTGGGGGACAGCCATGATAATTTTAGTAACTCTTTTTAAAGTTGACTTAAAATCTCATTGTCTATAAAGCTTATTATCAAACTCTTAGAAGTAAACTTGATGGAATTAATATCTTTACCAGTGAGCAGGTGATGTGAAGAAATGCGGGGGAAAACTGAGGTATATTTATGATGTGTTTTGAAAAGTATCTCTAACCTCACTAAGCATCTGCTCATCTTAGCAGGCTCACATTTTAGCTATTTTCAAACCTAGTCTTTCTGAAGAGAGTGAAGACTGAAGAAAAATGAGGAGTAAAGATCAAAACAGGGTATATTATCCAAAGATTAAAGGAGGAAATTCGGGGTACAATATGTCACACAGAATTGGCTTTCAGTACAGAAGGGATACTGAGGTCACTTAGGGCTATTTTACTTCCTTTAGACCAAAATGCATCTTGTACTTAGATTCATTTGTATGTTTATGTATTCTAGTGCAGTCTCATGTGTTTTTGTGTGAGTGTGCCTATGTGATATGTGTCTGTGTGCATGTGTGTGTTTCCCAAAAACTAAGAGAGTTTTCCTCACCTTGGCAAAGTTAGCTGCAGAGGTTTGTTTGCCGAAGCCATAAATCCCACTTACAGCAGCTGTTCCAACCGGACAGCCGGAGGAGAAATCCAAGAGGAAGGAAGGGAGCAGCTGTTATAACTGAGTCTATGCTCCTCACCTCTCCCCTCAGATGTCTTCCACTAGCTGTCAAAGTCTTCTTTCACCAGGTGTCCTCATGGCCACTCCCTAACTTCATGCGGGTCTTACCTAAATGTCACATCAGTGAGCCTTCTCTGACCACCCTACTGAAATCGGTAGTCCTTCCCTCCCTAAACTGGCATTCCGTATTCTTCATTCCATTTGTTTTCTCAATGGAACTAGTTTATTCTTATCAAATGTAATCTGTGATGCATACAAAAAATGAACATAAAATACATGTAAATTATAAATCATACTAATAAAATAAACACTTATGAAGTCGACAGCAAATTAAGAATTAAATCACTTTCAATACTTTGTCCTCTTTCTCATCTTATCCCTGATATGTGCATCAGAAGAATGTTCATAATAGTACACATAATTATAACACAAAAATGAAAACAACACAAATACCCATCAAACAAAAAATGGATAAACAAATTATAACATATTCATCCCATAGAATACTCATCAGTGGAAATGAACTATAGCTACACACAACTGAACGTGAATAAATCTTAAAAACATAACAAGTGGAATAATTAAATCCCAGAAGACCAAACAGAATACGATGCCATTTACATAAAGCTCTCCGCAAGCAAAACAATGTTATTAGCACAAATCTTAGTAAATGTTAACTATATGAGACACATTAATCATCTTTATCTTAGTTTATTATTCATATAAAACTATTCCAACTTCAATATACATGTAAAGTAATACCTTCTAAATTCACACCAATTTAAAAAACTCTCCCAAAACATAAAACTATATTTAGCCTTCCAAGTTGGAAAATAGGAGTCGATCTTAACACTTGTTTCTTGACCTCAATACATAACAGGCCATTCAATTAGGTAACTTCGCTTCTTGAATCTGTCCCCAGTCTCCATCCAACTCCCAGTCTGCCACTTCTTAGATCAGGTCTTCAGCCTTCAATCTTGGACACTTAATAGTTTCCAAACTCACCTTGCCAATTTCATTCTATCCATAGAGGGTCTTTCTGTGAGTATCCACAGATTTTTAAAAAATGGGGGTGGGGGCGCATTTTGTTAAGCTTCAAATCAATTTAATATGATTTATCAAACAGTCTGAACTTGGCAGGAGTTTAAACCTAAAACAGTTTCTCCCTGCCTGAAATTTCCACATTCATTTGTGTTAGGATAAACACTTCTTTCCAGTTACTTTCGAATTACTTCCAGTCCAGTCCATTTTAATCCAATTTTAAAACTTAATTTTCATAACAGAGTTCCCCTCTCCTCCCTTCAGCTCCTCTTGTTTGACTCTGGCCTGAAACCTGTAGGGCATAAGAGGTGTGGTCCTCACCTGTCTTTTAGTACTTTCCAAGGATGAGAATAGGTAAGTGGGAAGGAATTGGAGTTACGTGGGGAAAAAAAATATTGTGTTCTACTTAAACGGTGCTGTTGTGGTTCTCTCTTGGCTACACTGTTTTTTCTTTTATTTTTAAGATTTATTTTCATTGTTTTATTGACACAGAGAGAGAGATAGACAGAGAAAGAGAGAAGGAGGAGGACCCAGATCAGTCTCCATAGTTGCATGTCATTAGTTTTCAATGTAGTTTCACTCCACAGGTGGGTGTGGAATCATGCAGGGCAGGAACCAGGACAGGGTCCTCCCTCATGGACCCCGGCAAGAACTGAACTGGGGGCACACCCCAGTTCAGCATATGGGTCTGCAAGGGCCAGGGCCAGGATTCAATCCACAGACCCCGGAACTGCAAAGTGAGTGCCCAACCCACTGAGCCATCCCAGCATCCCCTGTACTGGTTATTTATCCACTCATTAGATGTGGCAGGAGTCCAAATGCTGCCTCTTTTGAAGTATATTGTAAGTTCACTTTTGGGTATATTGTGTTCTTATGGAAGGGCCCACCTCACTATACAGTTCTGGGTACACGGGATCAGCTCCAGCTCAACTTATTCCTTTATCCAGTTCCCAGTAATGTGCTGAAACCAGTTCATACTGGCCAACTGTTAAAGTTTCAGAAATTTATGAGCTGGTTGCTAATCCATTAGGAGCTTGAAATCAGCTGGGTGGGGGAATTCACACTACACAAATTGCCAAAATAAGTTCTATTTTTGTTTTTCTTTTGACGAGCTAGTTGTTAAACATTTACTAGTATTTACTAGAATGTCCACAGCCTTCATCTGCTCTCCCCACAGCTCTTCATGCTTGCACCTTTTCATCCCAGTCCCTTTGGGTGGGGTACTGACAAAATGGTTGAAGCCTGACTGAAAAGTGTTCAAGTTACTCAGCAGAAAATCATGCATTCTTGCCACAAGAAGAGTGTGAGTGCCAACAATTTCACTTTTCACTCTTCAACCTACCATCGTCCCCTCCAAATCTCTGACCTTTCTGCTCTAATTAGAATAGTAATAGTTCAACGATCAACTTCCTGAACTGACATACAGCTCAGGCAATAAATACTGATCTTCCCTTTCTAGGGCATCCTCAGTGTCTGAAAGCAATTTTCCTGAAATTTCTTTTCCACTCAGGGGGAATGACTAACTCATATAAACAGCACTTCCAAGATCTTGTCTTTGTGATGATTTTCCTGGGGCAACAATTCTCAGGATTTTTTATCTCAGGACTCCATTCACTCTTAAAAAATACTGAAGACCCCAAAGAGCTTTTGTTTATGTGGGCTATGGCTATTGAGATGATTATATTAGAAGTTAAAATGAAGCAATGTTTAAAACATATAAATACAGATGCACACTATTAGCCATCAGAGTGCTGACATCATCTCATCTCATGTAGCCTCTGGAAATCTCCACTGTACATTCAGGAGAGGATAAGAGTGTAAAAGGCAAGTAATGACAGCATAATTTTAAGTGTTTGGGCCTCATTGACACCCTCATTTAACGTCTTTAGAGTTCCCATCAACTGTTGGAAAGCAATTGTTCATGAGGCTCTTGCACAGCATAGGCATCAATTACTTTTGACCACTATCTTTTCAGGAATGTTTGTTGTGGGAACAACCTTGGAGAAATGGAGATAGTGTCTTCCTCCAAAGAAAACAGATTTGTTTACTGTCAGATATAATAAAGATATTGTCTCTCTGGGGCAAGTTTCATTATAAAACATTATAATACTCATTATAAATGATTCTGTTTCCTCTCCTATAACACAGTCCACTGCATGTGCAGATGTCTCCTGACATTTCATGTTGCCATATGGAAAATGAAGTATGGTGAACTTAGTGCAAAATTGATGATACTTTGTCGAATGCTATGGTTGTGAAAATAAATAGTTCATTGTCTCTGACCTAAGAGTCTCATGTCCTCTGCCAGTGTCTATGAAACTTTGGCAGGCTAACCTATTATTAGCCTGCAATAGAATAATTCTCAAATCCTCCCTAGTTCTTGACACCCACAGTTTGAGAACCATGGTCCTGAAGGTTTCTCAATATTTTATAAACTCATAAAGCCAATATAAGTCATAGATATATCATGGACAAACTAGAAGTTTGGAGGATGGGTACAAAAAGTATTACATTCTATTTATATTATGCCATTTACTGTGATAAAAACATAGCACAATGCATGAGAGAGGATACTGTATACTGAATTTCTAAGAATTCTAAATAAAATATTTTCAGAATTTTAAGTAAGAAACAAGCTTGTTTCTGTGAACACAATTAAACAATCTTGTTTCTTTGAACATAATTTTATATCAGATTTTTTAAATGAAGTGTCCCATGCTCTTTTTAAACAAGATTTTTCACATAGCCATTATAATTATATATTTTTTATAAATATCACATTAATAGATACATCTTTAAAAATAAATTATTTTATTATGGAAAAAATATAGGGTATTTTAGAGAACTGGTAAGTAAACCACACTCTATCTAAAAGTCGTTGAAAGTCATTGTCCCTGTGATAATTCTCAGTTCTATGCTTTTTCTTCATTGTTTGATATAAATACTTCTATATATCATTTAGGGTTTGCATAATATCACTTAGCCTTTTTTTGTGTGCTTCTTTAAAAAGTAAAACTTGGGAAAGCTGGGATGGCTCAGCGAGTTAAGCACTCGCTTTGAAGCCCTGGGGATCGAGGATCAAATCCCGGCCCCAGCCCATGCGGACCCACATGCTGAGCTGGGATGTGCCCCCAGTTCACTTCTTGCCAAAACGTATGTAGGAGGCTCCTGGCCCAGTTCCTGCCCTGCGCAGCCCTGCGCCCACCTGTGGAGTGAAACTATATGGAAAACTAATGTCAACTAAGGAGACTGCTCTGAGCCCTCCCCCTTCTCTCTGCCTCTCTCTGTCTCTGTTTCTCTCTGTCAAAAATCAATAAAATAAACCTTAAAAAAAAACTTATTAAAATACAGTAAACATACATAAAACACCCAAGTTATAAGTGCCTAATAAATTTTCACCAAGTGAACACATATCTATGTTGCCAGCAGCCACATTTGAAAAAAAACAATATCAGAGCCCACTTTCTGTTTTCCTTTAGTCACTGTCTCTCCTAGCAGTAATATCATTGTCCTGACTTCTAAGCTTATACATTAGTTATGCCTGAATAATATCTTATTAAAAAGCTTTACTGAGATGTACTTCACATGCCACGATTCATCCATTTAAATTATATAAGCAACGGTTTTTAATATATTAACATATTTTGCAACCATAACCACATTGCAGAACATTTCATCACTCCAAAAAGAAGCCTCAGACTCATTATTCTTCCTCACTCCTCTTCAACCCTAAGTAAATTTCTTTTTCATTTATTTATCAAATTTTTGGGGGTGACATTGGTTAGTAAAATTACATAGGTTTCAAGTGTACAATTCTACAATACATCATGTGTGTGTTTTATTGTGTGCTCACCAACTAGAGTCAATTCTCTTTCCATCACCGTATATTTGACCCCTGCTCCCTCTTCTACCACTCCCTTCTCCCTTCCTCAGGTAAGCACTAAACTATTGTCTGTGTTCACAAGTTTCTGTTTCTTTATATGTTCATCTTAGTCCTTTGTTACTTTCAGTTTTGTATTTCACATGAGTCATATGGCTCTTAATTAATTAATTAATTTTTTTTTTGTCAGACTTATTTTTCTTAGCATAATCATCTCAGGATCCATTCGTGTTTTGGGAAATGGCAGTATTTTGTCTTTTCTTAGGGCTGAGTAATATTCCATTGTGTATATGTACATCTTCTTTATTTAGTCATCTATTAGAGGGCACTTTGGTTGTTTCCATGTTTTGACCACCATGAATAATGTTGCAATGAACATTGGGGAACATATATCTTTGCAGACAAAAGATTTCAGAATTTTGGGGTAGATTTTCAGAAGAACGATTGCTGGGTCTATTCTTAATTTTTTAAGGAACATCCATACTGTTTTCCATGATGGTCATACCAATTTATATTCTCACCAGGGGTGTGTGAGGGTTCCTTTTCCTTCACAGCCTCTTCAACCCTTGTATTATTGGCACACCATTCTAACAGGTGTGAGTTTACATCTCATTGTGGTTTTGATCTGCATTTCCATAATTGCTAGTAAAGATGAAATTTTTTTTCATATATTTGTTGGCCATTTGTATGGCTTCATGGGAAAATTGTCTATTCAGGTCCTCTGCTCATTTTTTAATTGAGTTGTTTATTTTTTTATTGTTGAGTTGTACAAGCTCTTTATACATTCTGGATATTAGTTCCTTATCAGAGGTGTTTGCAAGTGTCTTCTCCCATTCCATTGGTTAGTTCTTTCTTTTGTGGATGGTTTCTTTTGCTGTGCATAAGATTTTACTTTGATATCATGCCATTCATTTATTTTTGCAATTTTACTGGTTATACATGTGAGCCTATACATGGGGCATGAATTGCAAAGGCAAGAATTATTATGATCTGTCGTGGAAGTTGGTTAGCACACACAGAATTTTAAATGACAATAAAGCTCAATTTACAGAAATTAATATATATGCCTTGATAAAGCAGTCACCTTGTCTAGTTTCCATGTTATTAAAGAGCACATCAAGCAGAAATGTATGGGTGACAAATATAGGTGAAGACAAAGATTGGGGCCTCTAGATCACAGGAGATCCAGCTTGGCTTCTCTGACAGCCCTTTATTCCTCTCACTATTGGCTTTTGGATGGGTCAATATTCCTTGGGCACCTGTAATAGGAATTCATCCATCGGCTCCGTGGATCCTGTCCTAGTCTATAGTTTTCTGAAAGCAGAGCCTAAGTAAAGGTGTGCATGCAGGGAGTTTATTTGGGAAGTAACTCCAAGTTAGGGCCTAGGAGAGTGAAGCAAAATGGAGGGAAACTCAATAAAAGAAAGTGTTTACAATTGGCCACCATAATGGGTAATTGGTGTTTAATCTCACAGCATTTTCTGGGGAATCTTTTGAAAGGCATCTCACAATGATGCCAGCTAATGAACAGGACAAGCTTGGATCCATCAGTTCCTACTCCTTGGCCAGAAGCATTCATTGTCCAGTTTGTGCATACATATGAGTAAGTACCAAGTGTATTCTCACAGGAACCCAAAGTCATGGCAGCTTAGAATCCCTTGGGCATTAAGTCAGAGGCACACTGAACAGTCTCAAGCAAGGTATGGTCAGGTTGCACCTGTGGGAAGCTGGTAAGTCTGTATGGAAACTGCTTACCACAACAGTGGGTAAAGTGGTGGATTGAGGATTTGGAGAGACCACAAGCAGTGTATAATGTTGGCCCTTTGTCCAGGATGGTTAATCTGGCTGGTAAAATAGCTAGGTACATGTTCAGGTGGCAGAGTGCCACCTTGGCTATGCTGAGCATATGATATGGTGGCAGAATAATAGAGCTGTATGTTTCTCCATGGGGGTCTCATGGCATTCTGTCTTCCATGGGAAAGGAGAAAACAGTCTTTTGGCTGTTTCTTAAGTCCTAACTGGTGTGCCAAATATCTAATCATAAGCCTTCTAACGTGAAAGATACCACCCATTTGTCCTCAGATTTGAAACTTGCCAATTTTGAGGCCTAAGGGGGAAAAAAATCCCAGTTATTATTCAATTAATAAGTATATGCTGAATCAGCCAGAGGACCACCAGTAAACAGCAAAAAGATGTTTGCTTGTTGGTTTTTTTTTAGTGTTTCATATGTTTGTATTTAATGAGATTAATTATCATACTAAGTGGTAGTTCTAAAAAGTGGGTGAAAATTCCTTGACATTCCTCCTATTAAGATATGGGGTCCTTTAGCAAACAATGCCTCTGATAAAGGGCTAATATTTAAAATGCACAAAGAACTCATACAACTCAACAACAACAACAACAAACAAATAAACAAACAATTCAATTGGAAAATGAATACTCAAAAGACCTGAGCAGTCACTTCTCCCAGGAAGACATACAGTCAACAGATATATGAAAAAATACTCAACTTCACTAGTTATTAGAGAAATTCAAATTAAGTTCACAATGTGCTACCATCTCATGCCTCGTACAATGCTGATGGGGATGTAAATTAATGCATCCACTATGGAAGACAGTGTGGAGGTTCCTCAAAAAATTGAGTAGGATAGCCATACAAACCCGCAATTTCTCTTCTGAGTATCTTCCCAAAAAGCTTGAAAACCTTTGTCTACAAAGATATATGAACCCCAATGTTCATCACAGCACTGTTCACAGTGGCCAGGTCATGGAAACAACTGAAGTGTTCTTTGGTAGATGACTGGATAAAGAAGTTGTGGTACATTCACACAATGAAATTTTACTCAGCAACAAGAAAAGATGAAATACTTCCATTTTTGACAATATAAATGGACCTTGAGATGACCATATTAAGCGAAATAAGACATACTGAAAAAATCAAGAACTATATGACTTCACTTGCAGGTGGAATATAAAACTGAAAGGAACAAAGGAACAAAAACTCATGGACACAATCAACAGTTTAGTGGTTACCTGAGGGTATGGGGAGCAGGGTGGGAGAGAGGGGGGCATCAAATATATGGTGATGAAAAGAGAACTGACTCTGGGTGGTGAGTACATAATGCAATACATAAGCAATGTAATGTACAATTGTACACCTGGAACCTTTAATTTTTACCAACCGATGTCACCCCAATAAATTTAACAATAATGATAATAATAATAATAAAGACATGAGGTTCTTGTCCCACTCCCCTCACGCTAAGCAATAGAATACAGTGGAAATGATCTAATGTGACTTCTGAAATGAAGTCCAAAAATCTGAGGCAAGTTCTATTTTGTGAGCTGGGACACTTGGAAATCCCGAGCTGCCATGTAAGAAGCCTGACTACCCTGAGGGTTCCATGCTATGAGGAAACTGAGGCTGCCTGGAAAGGCATGTATTGAAGCTCCATGTCAATTGCCCTGGTCAAAGTCCCAAGCAACAGTCAGCATTAACTACCATAGTGAAGAAGTTGAGTTACCTCAAGTCATTGGGTCTTCTCAGCTGAGCCCCAAATATTCTGGAGAAAAGACATTCCTGTTGTGCTCAGGCTGAATTCCTGACTCACAGAATCCATGAGCACAACAAAATGGTTGTTTAAGCATTAAGTTTTAGGGATGACTTAATAAATCAAATAAAAGTCAAATGACTTCACAGCATGTTGTATAAATGAAAGATACATAATAGCTTGAGTAGCAAAAAGAAGTGGAAGAAATGAATCATCAGAAAACACAAGGTATTATAGTTATGTGGAACTCTTTTATGATTGATGAAATTCATTCTTTCCAAATTCATTTCAGCGAAACATAATCCTTCACATTCAAGTAGTATTAATTTCAATTTTAGAATTCATATGGTTTTGTTTTTATTTATTATGTAAATCAACTTTGGTTCTTTGTGTAAAAATTAGAAGTAAAAGGAATTGATATATAACTAGTTAAAGCTGACATATATAGGATACATGTTATAATAAAAATTGTTTAAGTTGACTTTGAAAAAGTCCTTAAAAATATTTTTATTAAAAGAATGCATGTAATAATCAGATTTGAGAAACTCTGCTTTATAATGTTATCAGTTACCTTCTACTTTAAAACCCACCAAAATACCCTATTGCTATTGTTTTTAATTAAGTTCAAACACCTCTGTGGAAAACACAAGGCCCTTCACATTCTACCCCCAAATTTGTATTGGTTTCTTCTGTCCTTTCATTTATTTACCCTACGTTGCAGCCACACTGAACTTCTCCTCAATCTCCTAGGAACTCCTACTCTTTCTTAAAGACCCAGCTCAAGTGCCACTTCTATGAAGTCTTTCTAGATTCCCACAGAATTCTTTCCTATGTGTTCCTATAGTGTATCAGTCAGAGCTTGGCAAGAAAGAGGCACGGAAACATATGACACATCCACATGGGTAATTTGAGGACATTTCCTGAAACAAGCTGTGACTGGTCAACAGATGTGAGCAGCCTATTGTGAAAGGAGCCTCTGGGGGATTCAGGACTTTACCTCATATTTACTCCTTTATCTGATGTGCTGCTGGAGTCCCCATTGGCTAACGCCAACCAGAAACCAAAGGACAAATGAGCCCATTGATACAGTCAATACTGATCAGCACAGTGGAGAAGCATAGAGAGTGGCTATGGAGGCGCAATGAACAGAAGATATCCAGGCTTTATTATTTACAATTGAATGGCATTCTACTGCTATGAACTGTTTCCATGAGTGCTTTCTCACTAGATTCTGACCCTGCTTCAGTATTTCCAAATTCTCTTCATTAGAGCATAGTAGTATCTTAACAAATTGAATTAACAAATTAAAAAATTAATAAGGGAATGACAAAAATGAAAATACCAAGAGCAGAGCTAGCATTGTTAATTAAATGTACTCAATTTTTATTTTTAAAAATTGTTTTAAAGATTTATTTTGTTGTTTGAGAGAAGGTGAGGGACAGAGAGAGAAAAGGGAGGAGGGCCCAGAGCAGTCTCCATAGTTGTACATCATTAGTTGTGACATGGTTTCATTCTACACATGTGGATGTGGAGGTGTGGGGGGCAGAACTGAACTGAGGGTCACCCGGATGGAAGGCAAGAACTTTCACCACGGAGCCATCCTGGCAGTTACCAACTGTGTTGCAGTTCAGCATACAGGTTTGCACAGGCCAGGGCTGAGAATGAAACCCCAGACCTCATGATTGTGAGACAAGAGTTCAACTGCTGAACTATCCCAGTGTTCTCCAGAATATTTTCCTCTACAGTGGTCTTATTTTTATTTTTTTGGAATCTGATTGTCTTTTTTTTTTTTTGGTAAAATGTTTTTGTGACTATTTTTTCTAAGCAAAGCAACTATTTGTATTACATTTTTGTTTGAATCTTGTTACTGAGATTTTAGGTGTTTAGGCCAGTTAGAATGACATCTTATTATAAAGCTCATTTTAATATGTTTTATTTTGGTTATACAATTGTGGGGCCATTTAACTTATAAAATGGGACACAATTTATGGCACATGGTTTAAAATTTTCTCTTTAGTTTTGTCCTGATTTCCTAGATTCCTTTACACTATTTGTATGGATTTTTTTCAATCAAATTTATTCTCTATATGAGATTAATAGGGAAATATTACATTATATGCCTTTAGTTTCCTTGAATACTTTTTAGTATTCTATAACACTTTTTTTGTAATTAAGATTTAAATACCCAGTTCTTCAAAATTTGCCATACAGAGAGCCATCAATCAAAGAACTGGCAGGCTCAGTGAACGGCATGACGAAGTATTATCCCCACTCTCTGATGCCTTCAAGAGCAGCTTTTTCAAGCTGATCCTTCATTTCACATGTCTTAGAACTCACTCACACTTCTTATGCTTGGAAATGTAACACACAAAGTGACAACCTAATCCACAGCTAATAAGTTAGCGGCTATAAAAATGAACATCCACATTAACTTGCCAAGCATGGAGGATGGAGGTGTTACACTGTACTGGTGTATATATGTCTGCCAGGGCAGTAGTACATATGCCTTTGGAGATACTTCTAAGTTATGCAGAGAAGTCGACAATAATTCTTGAACTTTGTTGTCAGGATCCAGTTTCATTTAAGAACCATACCAACAGCATCAAAACACTTGGCCATGATCAGTCACAATCCAGCCAGCAAAGAACACATGTAAAGCTAGCCTTTGGGTTGAAATTTTGTGAAAATCAGGCTATCTCAGCACACTTCTGCTGTGTCCTAGTTTAGGGTGTAGACTTTCACTAAAAATAATAATCGAAGTGAAGGAGTTCTTAGATTTTTTTTTCTGTATGTCTCAATTCATTACACAGCCAAATAAAATGAATAATTACTATTATTATTTAGAGAAAATTTTGACTTAAATTTTATATCATCATGACCAAAAATAAAAATATAATTCTATTATATTTTAACTATATATTCAAAATTTTAAGAGTTTATTCAGTTGCAAACACTTAATATTTAAATTAATGCATTATAAAATTTAATAGCAGCCTAAAATTAGAACCCTACACCTTAAAACTGAGCTCTTCCCATTGAAATCTAATTTTAAATTTACTTATCCTATATAGTAAGATAGGATATTTGACACACAGTACTTTAAACATTTATAAATTCTTGATATATACATATTCTATATTAATGTATTATGTTTATGAATATTATGTTGGATAAATATAAACTCTCAACTTCTCAGTGTGATTTTTTTTAATTGTGTGAGCTTGTGATCACATACATAAGGAAGGAATATCTTCATCTTCAGTTCACTGGAAAGGTGAGCAAAGATTCATCATGTTAAGTAGAAGCAAAACTGTGTGTTGGGAAAGATAGGATACCAATATTTTCAAGTGTTGAGGTAGGAACCCCATGAGGTAGAAATCTTTTATGCCTATACTGATTCATTCATACGTTAAGTCTCAGGAATGTTGGATAAATTACTCAGATTTACCTGGATGGTAAATTATAAAACTGGGATATAAATCCAACCTAATTAAAAGTGTATTATTTTTATTATTCCATATATTCTTCCAATGTACTGAAAGTAAAACAGACCATAAGCTCTTCAAAGATAGGAGCTCTGCCAAAAGCACCATTATATATTAATATGCCCTTCTGTCTGTCTGTATTTATCCATTCATTCATTCAATCATTCATTCATTCATTCATTCATTCGTGTCTGCTCTGAGCCAGGCACTGTGCTAGGCCCTAGTGAAAAAGACAGACAAGGGTAAAAGCAAAAAGGCAATGGTAATATAGTGTGGTCAAATCTATAGAAAAGAGGAGGGTAGAGGTCTCTTGGAATTCAGATTTTTAGGATCTAGAAAGGCAACTTGGAGAAGGCAGCGTCTAAACAGAGACTTCACAAACAGGCAGGGATCATCCAGGTGTAGGAAATGGGGGAGGGAGGTTGCTTCTGGGGAGAGAATTCCTGAAAGAGGGCACTGAATGAGCAAAGGTGTGCAACACAGAACAGGCCACACTGAGAAGGTGGTGGAAATGGTAGGGAGGGGAGGCAATATTACCAAGGAATTTGTAGACATGTTCAAAGGATTGGAAACAATAGGACCACATTTGCATTTGAGGTCAGCCTCTTTGAGTACAGTATAGAGAAATGATAGCAGGGGAATTAGCAAATGGTCACCTGATTATAAGTGAATGCCTAAATCTTTGTAACAAACATAGAGCCCATCCACCATTTGTAAAAATAGTTCACCCATCCATAAAAATTAACTTCACAAAGGGATGACTGGGGGATTACAGTGAAAATTACAAACTTCACTCAAAAATATATATTTCCAGCTGGAAATCTGATTCTATATATTTTTGAGTGAAATTTGTAATTTTCACTGTAATAATAAAGACTGGTTTATCTTACAGTAAGTTCTGTGTTTGAATAAAAGTGCAATGGGTAATTCCTAAGCATAAATGACTTATTTATTAATCACTGACTTTCAAAACAATAGGAAGTGGAAAGCTAGTGAAAATTGTTCACCAACAAAGGCTTCAACAAAGTACAGAAAATAACAGCAGCTCTTCTTGGGAAAACAGAAAGACTGTGGACTTTAATTGGAGAAACTGGTTTGTCTGGTCAGTTTAATTTCATTCCCTTCAAAAGTGAGAATGCCTTGGTCACTTCCATCTCAAAACAGCAGAAAGTTCTGGAGAGGACAGCAGGATCTCAGAGGGAGAGGTGCAGGCACATTATGCCCTGGAGCTCCTGAGATCCAGGAAGGAGGTTAGGCCTGCCAGGTAGAGGGTTGTCACATTTTGCTAATATGGGTAATGTACCAGGTGTTACACAAGATCATAGGGTAGAATGAAACTCTTTCCACTTATACCTTTTATGAATTATATTTACATGAAACTCTATGTATGTTTAGCAATACAAGTAGCTTGAACTTCTGGTTTTGTTTTATCCATATGTGCATTCTTAGTTCCCAAAAACTCTGAGAAAGAAAAGAAAGGTTATAGAGACGAATTAAAAGACAGTCTCTGCACATAAATTGTGCACATTCTTCTTGGGCAGAAAAGATGAACATACATAAAAGAATTAGAAGAAACATCTTACTCAGTTCCCGTCCTTCAAGGCTTTAATTTTTATATTACAACACTTATATAGTACCTCCCTTGTCAGTAGCTCAAACTTGGGCCATGGAACGAACTATTGAATAGAATACTTTCCACAATCCCCTTTTAGCCAGTGAGTTTATCTAGGAGTCAATTCAGTTCCTTCATTCTAAACATAGGCTCTTCTGACTTTGGGACTTCCCTAAACCAATTTTGCTCATGGTAGGGCAATACATTGGAAGTTCTAGCTGGAAAATTAAGAAAATAAGGCTAGTAAAAAATAATACTTCTATTTGTGGAGCCTACCATGTGTCTTTAGTAAGCATTTTACTTATTTTGTATACCTCTTTAATCCTTACACTATTGCTTGAAATGTGCTGCTCAAAAAAAGACAATGAGGCATAGATTCAGTAAGCAACTCATCCATACTCTTTCTACTATACCAACTTGACCTTCAAACGTCAGCTGCCAAATAAGCCAGGGATTGGAACATGAGAATTGTGTTTGTGTGGTCATGGAAGTCTGACCTACACCCTACCCCATCCCATCTGAAGTTTTCAAAGTTTCTAGAGAAATTTTGCAATGCATTTGAAAAAATATATTGGGGTTTTAAATTCACTAGAAAAAATAAAGGCAAAATACACCTAGTACCCAGAAAATACCATCACTACTTGTATACCCTCTTCCCCTCTGCCAGAGTCACATGGAATTTGAGGATATTCTTTCATAATATCCTCAAGGAAAGCTAAGCAGAGACCACACAATGTTAAAGAATATATTTTATCCCACAGTGGGAGAAGCCACTAATTTTGATGAAGCTCAGTCTGTCTTTTCCTTAGTACAGTTGTCCTCTTTCCACTGTCTCAGCTCCTCAAAGGGCAGTCCAGGCCTATTGTGCGTTTCTTTCTTCCATGAGGACTTTGAATGTCTGTTCAACATTCTTCAAAAAACATCCTGGAACCTGTTCATGCACGGCTTTTAGGGCGTTGGAACATTGACCCACAGCTTTTTTTTTAATCCAAACTGGATCCCAACTATTTTTAGTCTTGAAGTATGTATTTTTCAACATTTTAGTCATTTTTTATGTCTCTTCTCATTCTCCTATTTCTCCATGTTGTGTAATACTCCTTTGAGTTTTCTTTTTCCAAGGAACTCAAAGAACTCGATGATTCAGCCCTCCACCCACACACCCTCATGAGGCAGGAGGTTCTCCTCCCTGCTACTCTAAGGTAGAAAATTGTGCAGCTCTGTTTTTCCAGCTGTCAGGCAACAGCTGACCAGATATTTTTCTACACACTGAAAACTGACAAGCAGGAAAGTATGTTATGGTGTGGTAGGGTCAATTTAAGGTCTCCAAAAAATGCCCAGAGGCAAGACAAGCTTTACAATTGTATTGTGTGTTATATATCAGGCTAGCTGCTAGTCATAAATTTGGAAGGAAGGAAGGAAAGAAGGAAGGAAAGAAGGAAGGAAGGAAGGAAGAAAGGAAGGAAGGAAGGAAGTCCTTCCCTGGCCCTTCAATAGGAGAAACACAAATGAATGACCTTTTATTCATTCCCTCTGGAAGCACAGAGGCAAGCACCTCACGCTGACAGGTGGTAGGCAAGGCTTCTTAGAGGACACGGCACTGGAGTCTGGAAGGTTGACTAGGATTTAGCCAGGTGAAAACAACAGGAATGGAGTAGCAGGCAGAGGGAACGCTGTGTTTGACATTTTGGAAGTAAAAGAGAGGATAGCAGTTCTTAGAAATGAAAGTACCGTAGCTTAGTGCAGAAGGTTAGGGAGGAACAGTGAGAAGGAAAGATAAGCAGAGACCACACCATGTTCAAGAATAGATTTTATCCCACAGTAGCCACTAATTTTAAACAGAAATGTAATAGAGGCTTCATCGCAGTAAAGTTATAAGACAAGTGGCCAGTCAGAGGAAACTGGGGCAGTGATGCGAACTGGAAGAAACGAACAAAGGTGAAGGAACAAGCTTAGAGAGATATGGAAAAATGAAAGAGATATTAAAGAGGTCAATGTGTGCGAAAAGGAGTGAGTAAACACCCAGGAAGATTTCCGGGTTTCTGGCTTGGGCAGTGTGACAGGTGATCCCTCTCACTGAGGTGAGACATAAGGAAAAGGTCCACATGGGGTGTGTAGGAGGAAGGTGGTGTGAGTAGGGGTAGTGCCAGCAATAACTAGTGATTACCTTACTTCTAGCTAAATTGCCTTTGATAGGCCTCTGACTCATCCAGGCCAGCCTTCCAGGCGGCTCTGAATCTACCAGCATGATCCCAACTAAAGAGATACCATAAGTGGAGAAATCAGTAGCACGTAGAAAATTTTGAAAGCTTCAAGGACTAACTGAAATTATTAAGTTATTACCTCATTAAATCCTCACAACACTATGAAGTAGGTTAAAAGGAAAAACCCACAGGCGTATAATAATTGGATGACAGACCCAGGCTTGTCTGACTTTAAAAATCTTTCCTCTTTTCTTTACAGCGACTTCTGGGTGGTACTTTAAGGAGCTGGAAGAAGCAGTAGTTTCTGTGTTCGCGGCTTCGGTATACAGCCAAATTCATTCCTGCCCAGTGTAGTTTCTAGAACTACAAATACTAGCAAAACATGTGTGCCACAGTCAAAGCAGGGTAAGAGACAGAAAGTCAACAGGTCATTTTGATGTAACATAGTAAGGACAGTGATGGAGGTATGTGCAAGGTATATTTGGTACAACTTCTGAGAATCAGGAAGAGCCTCTGGCCTCAAAAGTCCAGATAAAATGCACGTGTCAATCATGTCAAACTCCAATCAAGTCTATTCACCAGACTAGCTAGAGTTCGAGAGTAGAGAAATGTGTGGAAAGGTGAATCTTTGCCTGAGGGGATACTTGGCACAAAAGAGACAATGAAAAAGAAGAACCAGCCAGACCTGGGAAGGAAACAGAAGGCAGGGCACCTGCAGTGAGGAGTCAAGAGGCCTTCCACACTCTAAGTGTCAGATCCATAGTTCAGTGCATTCATGTGGCCTCTGAGAATGTTTTAAGATTTTATTTTGCTGTTTGAGAGAAGATGAGAGAGAAAGAGAGAGAGAGAGAGAGAGAGAGAGAGAGAGAGAGAGAGAGAGAGAGAGAGAGAGAGAAAAGGGCCAGGCCCAGAGTAGGCTCCACAGTTATGCATCATTAGTTGTGACATGGTTTTGTTCCACACAGGTGGATGTGGGGCCAGTCGGGGCAGGAACTGAACCTGGGGCTCCTGCGTGGGAGGCAGCTATATTCACCAAGGAGCCATCTGGTGGTTACCAGTTGTACCACCATTCAGCGAATGGGTTTGTGGGTTTGCAAGGGCCAGGGCTGGGAATCGAACCCCAGACCTTATGATTGCAAGGTAAGCACTCAACCATTGAGCTATTCCAGCATTTTCACCTCTGGAAATTCTAATTTGACCCTCCAATCATGAAAAGTACTTTGGGGGAGCCAATAAAACCTAGCCATCTCCGAGGTTTGGTCTTAGGCTTTGCTAGCAAGTATGGATAGATTACCAATTGTTAATTTGTTTGTAAACGTCGTGATCCCAGTGATAGTCCTGATTTATTCCAGGTATACTACCTGCAAGGTAGAATCTCAATAAGTATCAACCTGATTGAATTAAAGCTAAATGTAAATAAACAACCAATTATGTTCAAAATATTTTTAAAATTTTCTAAAACATATATCATAATTTACATAATTAATTTAGCATTTTGAAATATTTTGGTCTTTCATTAGTAGAAACCAGAGCCCTGAGCTGCCCATTGAAAAGACTCTGATTAAGTTTTTCTCAATATTCATACCCATCATCTAGTTACTAGCCAAAAGACTTTGGAGGGTCTTTTCATTGTTACTCATAAGCACATGACCTGGTTTAAAAGCTATCTTCTAATCAAATTCACAATCCACCTTTCAGCTTCTTCTGCAAGCTATTCTGGTATATCTGCCAACATATTAATGTTAATACATTGGTGGATGTGACGTATCTTACTATAAAGAGACAAGCAACCTAATTAAACCCTCAAGAAGTAGTCACTTGAGTGCTGAGTCTTTTTCTGGGCCCCAATAAAGTCAAAGTTAACATATAAATATTCAATTAATTCAATAATAGTGTCTTTATATGACTTCTATTAAATGACTTATTGAGTCTTTTAGCACCTGCCTGCATGTCTGAGAATCTTATGACTGTTGTAGTCAAATGCCTGAATAATGTGGACATGTCATTTAAATTAAGATAGTATTGCTGATAAAGGACAAGATAAATAATGAAACAGCCTTTGGGGTAGTTGAAGAAACCAGAAACCAATGAGTGAGTCGTGGTTGCTTATGAGAAATGTCTTTTTAAACATGTAAGGCCTTCCGTGGCTATATCCTCATTCCTTATTATAGAAATAAACAAAGACCACACAAATGAGAACAAGAAAAGGCTATTTTTTTTCAGAACTTAATATAGCAAGGAAGTCAACCACCAGAATTTGGAATCTGGGCTCAAAGGTAGGCATGGGAGTGAAAGTGTTTCATAGTGAAAATAAGGGGGCTTCAAGTTTGCTTTGTCTAGTGATTATTGGTCTGGGAAAACAGGAGGCAGGCTAACTCTAAGTGGAGCATCTTAGAAGATTAATATGCTTAATATGCTTTTGCTGGTGGGTCCTGAGTTGTAAGCAAAAGCAAAAAATAGAGATGCTGGCAGTCATTGACCAAGTCAATGGTGGATTTGAGGACCTATGAAAACCTTAATATCATAACTTAGGATTTAACGTTTGGAATTTTGCATCTTGAGCTCTGAAGCTACTTCAAGCCATATCTTAGCCCTTTGGGCTCCAAAATCACCTGCAGAACATGCAGCCAAGCCATGCTTTGTTGATTGTACTGTTTGATAAATTATACCCTCTGTGCAGCTGATAAGCAACATCCCCTGTACTGGAACTGCTCTACCAAAAGGTTTTGGTCCATGAGCCTAAACCAAAACTAGAACATTGATAAAGCTTAATCATATGTTACCACTTGTTCTTACCATTAAAAGTTCAGTTGCCCTTACCAATCAGAAAGTGAATAGTGTAAGTTTACAACTTTGTTTTCTTAGCAACCCTTCTCATTTTAAAAACTTTATTTCCATCCCCTACACACACACACACACACACACACACACACACACACACACACACACACATCCCTCAGGACCTGTCTTCTGTTCATACCAAGGACTATTTTCTCTGGTTTGCAAATCATAAATGAATAAAAAGAATTTTTTTTTGGGGGGTAGTTATTAACAACTTTGTCAACTCACTCTGGCAGATTTCTGTAGAGGTTGTAAGTCAGAATCCAATTGTCCTATAAGGTCTGGCCATTGTCTATTTTCATATTTCAGTCTCTTGGCATTAAGATGTCAGTTGTTAGCTTTCCCAAAATGAACTAAGTACAGGGTTCAGCAGAAGTAACCCC
>PVKE010012305.1:24216-38674 GCA_004027555.1 Craseonycteris thonglongyai | reverse complement strand
CCATATTAAATGGGCTGTTGTTTTACCAAATCTCTGGCAGACAGAAATCTTGAACTTGTAAAAATGAGCATTTTTATGGGACTATCCATTCATCGGACCATATAGGAAGAGCCTGGTTCTCTCATCTCCAGGTTGAGTCTATAATGAAGGGTAGATGTCCGAGCCACTGGGTTATAGCAAGAATGGCAGCAGTGGGAACGACTCTTCCTACACAGTGAGCAGGACGTTATTCCCTGGAATGTGAGAGGAGGGATTAAGGAAAGAAAAGGGGAAGCAAAATCAGGCAAGCGTGGAAGTAGCGAGGTGTGTTTGCAGGTGGAGCCTGGAATTTTCTAGAGTATACAGGTGTAGCCACTTTGTAGACATTTAAAGATGTGATTACTCTTTGCTATGGACTGAATGGGTCCCTCCAAAACCAATAACTGAAGCCTAATCCCTGGTGGGATGGTACTAGAGAGAGGAGCCCTTTGGGGTGATGAGGCTATGAGGGTGGAGTCCTCATGAATGGGATTTGTGCCCTTGTAAAAAAGGGACTCCGGAGAGTTCCCTGGTTCCTTGCGCCATGCGAGGAGATGAGAAAATGGCCATCTGAGACCTGGCAGGGGGCCCCCACCAGACCCCAACTCTACTGGGGTCTTGATCTCAGGCCTCCAGCTTCCAGAACTGTGAGAACTAAATCTCTGTTGTGTTTAAGCCACCGAGTAGATGGTATTCTATTATAGCAGCCCAAACTGACTAAGATAGTCTTATTATAACAACGCCTAACAATTGATGTCGGTAGTATAATCAAATACTGGGGGTGGTGGGAACAGATATTTTTACTTTTCTCTATGCTCTAATCATTCTATAGTAAATATGCATCAGCTGTATAAGTGAATAAATGCCGACCTCAAAATAACTTGTGTTGAGTGCTAGCTACAAGGAATGAAAACAATCAGTGAGCAATTAATTGTCTGTGTCTTCTAGGCTTTAAGGACACCCCATTTCCCTCCGCCCTCTCCCTTACTAACACCCTATTTCCATTCAGCTCTCAAAGATCATTTTATGCAAACAAGAAAGAGGAAAGAATCGCTCATGGATCACTCTTTGATTTTATATGAGGTTCCTGTTCACCAAAGTCAGCAGACACGATTAGAATGATCTAACATACAAAATATTTGCTAGAGTGCTGATGTGTTCCTGAGATGGTTGCCCTTGAAGGAAACAAGCTCCACGCAAGCGGCCAGGAGAAGCATTTTGCTTAGACATTTTAAGCACAATTTTACAAGTATTGGTTAGGTAGCATCCTTGAGCAACATAAAATAGGATTTTCTTCCTAGATCCAGGCTAGCTGGTAGCACGGCCTAAACCACACAGAGCTAATGAAGACCAGTGTACTTATGGGTGTTGCACACGGAGTGTCTCCCCAAAATGTAAACACACTTTGCATGATTGTAAAGTCAGTATTTATATTAATGTACAGTTTTATTTTCAAATTTAAAAAAATCTACAGACCTGAATAATTTTTTTCTGGCAACGCCTGCTGGCTATGAGAAGCCACGGAATCTCAAACATCAAGAATCATTTTGTTCAGTATTCGTGCTCATTTTCATTCAATGACTGCCTTCAATTTGTCGACTGCTGCCGGTTTTGTACCATATACTTTATCTTTTATGTATCTCCATAAAAAACAGTTTAGTGGCATGAGCTCTGGTGTACGCAGAGGGTATTTCACATTCATCAGACTTCACCCATTATTTCAAATCATTTAAACCTGAAGAGGAGAGAAAATTATGTGAGTTATCAGTTGTTAAAGTATGTATAAAAATTTTTTTGGACACCCTGTATATGCTAGTCTTAACTTTGTATTAAAAAAGTAAATTTAGAGATAAAGCACTATAGTTTGTCATTATTCTTTGTGTATTATAAAGTTATTTTTCATTTTACGGTGCCTTGAAGCATCAAAAGATGTTGATAGAAACATGATTTCTTATACCACCTAAGAAACCTAATCTGAGGATAATTAAAGTAGCTGTTCCTTTCTGAGACTTTTGGGATATTATAGATGTATAATTTTTATTTGAAATGATAAAAGAAAAATGTTTTCTAGTCCCCTTTCCCCAATTCTAGGTTTTATGGCTGCATTGTTTCAATTTCTTTTAGGAATGTAACATTGCCATTCCTGGAAATTAACAAATGGTCGAATGCATTAAAAACCTCCCATTAAGCAGAGGGATATGGTTTCTCTATTACAAACCAAGAACGATGTATAGCACAAATCACTTTGCTTTTTGTCTCACTTGTTAGGGGTTGAGAGAAGGCAGCAGTATCCCTTTCCCACCCTCTCTTGTAGCAGCTCAAATCTTCTACTCTTATGAAGACCACAGGAAGTCTTCATGTTGTAAGATTCTGAGAGAAGCAATGTTGAAGAACTTAAGTTTGAAGAACTCCTTGGAGATCAAGCATTCATCAGTGTCAGCCAATGGGAAACTCATTTGATCCTCCAGAAACATGTATTTCTTGTATTTTCAAGGTTCTGCTCCAGTAGGCAATTTGCAGCAAAAGACAAACTTGTGGGTGTCTAAGAACAAGGAGCACTCCAAATCCATGCATTAATGCATAGCTTTCATCTGGCTGTACAAACGATTTACCATGCCATTCCATTTTTCCTCTGGGAAATTGGAAAAATGCTTCCCCTGGCCTCTGGCCCAGGGCTTGTTCCCTTCAAGGGCGACCATCTCAGGGACACACCCGCACTGCAGCAAAGGTTTTGTTCACCGGAACAGGGGAGGCGGAAAGACATTCTGAAACATTCCAGACAGCTTGAAACATGCCATGTATTAACAGGCCCTCTTGTATGTTAGATCATTCTAATCACAGTGTCTGCTAATGCCTTTTGTGAGCAGGAACCTTTGTAACTTTAGCAAAGGGAAGTAATGACATCAACAGCTTTGACTACATCTCAAAAATATATAATCCTCCTCAGCAGCATGACAGTTTTTTTACATCAGTCACAAAAGGGATAGTTTTTGGTAAATAAATATAGGAACCTGCTTTTAGATAAATCTGCAAAACAAGAATCAAAATGAGCAGAGATTTGCAAAACATTTTATTTTCCCCTTTGGAGCTGGATTTTTAGCTTAATGTTCAAAGGTCATGCAAAACAAAGCAAAATGAACGTAATAGAAAGCAATACAAATTCCTAATGGAAGAGGTTAAGAACTGTGTAGGAAAGCTGGAATAGCTCAGCGGTTGAGCGCTTGTCTTGCAATCACGATGTCCAGGGTTTGATTCTTGGCTCCAGCCTGTGCAAACCCACATGCTGAACTGTAGTGCAACTGCTAACTGCTGGGATAGCTTGGTGACAAAGGTACTTGTCTTCCATTCGGGAGACCCCCGGTTCTATTCCCTCCTTGCACAGCCCTATGTCCACCTGTATAGAATGAAACCATGTCACAACTAATGATGTACAACTATGGAGACTGCTCTGGGCCTTCCTCCCCCCGACCCCCAACCACACACACACCACCTTCTTACAAAGAATAAATAAAAATTAAGTTAAATTAAAAAAAAAAGATAATATTGATAATATTTAGCAGAAATGCTATATATTTCCCTATGCTATATAAATGCTATATATTCCCCTAAATGCTATATAGTTTTCTTTTGGGGGGAACACACAAAAACTACATTGTCAGTTTTCCTTGTACCATGCATTAGGTTCGGGACATATGACTTAGTTCTGGCCCATTGGACCTGGACGTAAGTGATGTACGCTAGTAGCAGATCAGTTCCATCCAACAGCCCATAGGACCCTGAAGCCCTCTCTGTTTCCCAGCCGTAGCATTCACGGATGGCTGAGAGTGCTACCTCAGATTTGCATGAACAAGAAGTAAACCTTTATTATCTCCTGTTTACAAGTGTGGAAACACCCTATAATGTACTAAATATAATGACAGAGACATATCATTTCCAGCACCGTGAACAAACTCGGAGCAAGAATGCTGACTCATATATTTCATTTACAGCTCTTAGCATGGGATACGGAAGGAGGAATATACTTGGCTTTCGACTCAAGAAGATAGTTATAACAATTAGGGGCACAGAGTTAAAGAAAAAACTTTTTATTTGTTTTGTTATTATTATTTTTTTTTAAGATAAAACATGTTTGAATATGTCTGTAGGTGAAGGAAATAAATAAATGAAGAAAGAGAGGATCAAGTTATAGAAAGAACAGTCTTTAAGGGAGGGTAGAAAAATGAGGTCTGCAAGAGCTAGTAAGCAAGTAGGGAAATGGCCTGTTCTCCTGACTGAGCTCATGGGAACAAGGAGAAATAAACATCAGAGTGGTGGCTTTGGAGAGAGCTTACTTTATTTAAGGCAGGGAGATGAAGAAGGCACTAAGAGAAGAGATTAGGGAGGGAGATTCCAGGCATTGATGGAAAAAATAATATGTATTTTTTCTCTTATGTATCAAACACTTCGCTGGAACATTCACACATCTCTCATTTAATCCACCCAGTACTATGTAAGGTGGTAATCCTATCACTATTATCTTACTCTAGACGCAGGGGTCTCCAAACTTTTCAGTCCGCGGGCTGCATTAACTATCAAGTAGCAGTTTGGGGGCCGACTACACACTAGAGGTCCAAATAAAAAAGAATCAAAATATAGATGTTGTTTTTAATTATTTATTTAATATTATTTTATTCAGATAAAAAGGTCTCCATGGGCCGGATGAGAGGGCCTTGGCGGGCTGTTGTTTGGAGACCCCGGCACGGTCTAGAGCAACAATATAGACTTGGGAATGTTTAACTTTATTCATGGCCACTGGACCCCTACATTCTGCATTTCAGCCATTCTGATCTCCTCTTAGCGCCTCAAACAAGCTGTACTTTTCCACTTCCAGGTTTTATGTTATCCATCTTTTTTTTCCTTTGGAAAGACTTTCCTGGCCATCTATCTGTCTTCCCAGCCTGATTTTGGTCTCTGCCATTTTTCATATGAACTCACACTGCCCCTACCATAGATTTTATCACTTTGTATTGTCATTGTTTGATTTATCTTTTGCCTCCCTCATGATTCATAAACTCCATGAGACCAGTGGCCACTTCAGTTTTATTCTTTGCATTACACCTCCGGTCACAGGTAATGCTCACCATTGGTAAGTAGTCATTAAATATTGGGACATCAGGTGAATGTCTGAGAAGACACGTGTTTGAGCCTAGATCTCCCTGCTTCTTTGCTCTGCCGATGATAGTTTCATCAGTAATAGTGTTGAAGGCAATACCTTCCTGTGAGGGTTGTTGCCAGGATCAGATGAGACAAGATAGGTGAAAGTGCTTTGTAATTTATTAAAGTGTTCATTATTACTCAGTCTCCTTGTGTTTGTATTTCAATATGCTAATTTATATCGTGTTATATGTTGCTTTTAACACTTGTCTGAGATTCTTCCATGTGCAAGTGTTTTTTCTTTTCTAAGGATATTATAAGCAATCGAATATTTCATTTACTTTTTTTTCTTGTATGACAGTGCTTGTCACCCCAAGAAAGTTATAGAAAATTTAAGGCAGAGATTTTGTGACTTGTCAATTATTTTGTTTTTTTGATTTCCACATCAGCAAATGTTCAACCAAACTGTATTTTTGTTCTAAGAAATGATATTTTTCTAGTTGAGACAGTAATTATTTGTTTATGGTTTTTTAGCATAAACAAATAGAAAATTGTTACTTGCATTTTTATAAAAACTAGATCCTCTGATTACAGATCGATTGATATTTCATCTCTGCTATGTGCTCCAATAAATAATCAACTATGTAGATTGCTTGATTATAACAATATTGGTGTTTTCATGTACAGTAATAAAAAGCATTAAATAAAAATTAAATATAAAATTTATTTCCTAATAAATATCTATTTCTTATTATTAAAGGTATTTTAGAAGAGAGAGCATATTGAGTTAATTATAGGTTTTGAGTATAGAAAATAGGTTCAATCAGACCAAATCTCCCACCATAAATAACTATAAAGATAGTTAAAATTTGAAGAAAAGGAACTATGTAAAAGTAAGCTCAATATTTTGCACAAAATCTCCCTTCAAGGAATGTACCAGTTCTTAAACTATACATGTGAGGTGAGAGGTCAGGAAACAAGCAGAGGTACAGCCAAGGGGCTAAAAATCTAAGCAGAATTTTGTTATTATTGTTGTTGGTGGTGGGGTTGTGGTAATTTTTTTAAAAAAATATTTATTTATTGCTTTTGACAGAGAGATACAGAGACAGAGACAGAGAGAAGGGGGAGGGCCCAGAACAGTCTCCATAGTTGCACATCATCAATTTTTCCACATAGTTTCATTCCACAGGTAGGCGGGGCTGCACAGGGCAGGAACTGGGCCGGGGTCTCGCCCCTGTGAGAACTGAACTGGGGGCACTCCCCAGTTCAGCATATGCGTCAGCACAGCCAGGGCTGGGATTCAATCCTCAGTCCCCTGGGCTGCAAAGTGAGCACCTAACCCACTGAGCCATCCCAGCTTCCCCTAATTTTGTTTTTTAAATCTTAAGGTGCTGAGCAGGTAATTTGACTTTGGGGCTGCCCAGGAAGGAGGATCCTAGTGAACACCCCAGGAGTGCAGTGGGGATTTCTGACAGCTAGTGCCTGAATGGAAGGGAAAACAGTAAATAAAGTAGAACTCTCAACCCCTGATTGGATCACAATAATGTACCTATGACCTATCTGATTGCTAAAAGAAAAGTGAACACTCTCTGGATAAAGTAACGTAATCCACAGTGTCTAAAGATTTTATATAAAATGTCACCATCCAAAATGAATAGTCATGTCAGAAAATAGGACCAAATGAATGAAAGCTGACTGAAAAAAAGCAGTGAAATAGATTCTTCATTGATCCAGATATTTGAATTATCAGATTGTCTTTAAAATAATAGTATAATTAACTTGTTCATGAAAATGGGAGAAATGTTGAAGCTATAGCTAGCTGGAAAATATAGAAAAGAAACAAATAAAAATTTTAGAACTTAAAATTATAGTAACGGAAATTAAAATTTTAGGGATCTAATAACTGGCAACAGAGCAATGATTAGTGAACTAGAGAATAGGCTCATTGAAAATATTCATATTGAAGCATTCAGGAAAATACTAAGGGCAAGTGGGATGTGATAAAAATATCTAACACATCAGAGTCTCATAAAAGAAGAAAGAATGAGAAATAACCAAATTTGAAGAGATAATGATTAAGAGTCTTCTCAACCTGATTGTAAATGTCTAAACAGATTAAAGAATTTCATAAATCCCATATGGAACAAATTTTTTAAAAAGCACATGTAGGCACATCAGAGAACAGCTGCTTAAAGAAAAGAAAAGAAATTTTTAAAAGCATCCAGTCCAAAAACACATTATCAAAGAAACATAGTAAGATTGAAATAAATCTTCTCAGCAGAAATCACTAGAGCTTGAAGATAACGGATATAATTTTTAAATTCCTTAAAAGTGATTGCTGACACATAAGTAAATTTTTAGAAAATGAAGGTGAATAAACCTCAACAAATAATCTCAAAAGCATGTATCAGCAGCAGGCACATACTAAGAGAAATACCAAAGGAAGTTCTTCATCAGAAGTTAAATGATCCCAGATGGAATCATGGATATATTTTTACCATGAAAACTTCTGTGATACCCTGGTTCAACCTCGCCAACTATTGAGTGAAAGAGGTCAGACAAATAAGAGTACATATATATGCCCTTTGTATGATTCTGCTTATTTAAAGTTCAAGAGCAGTGAAAACGGATCTAAGGTGATTGATGTTAGATGAGCAACTCCCTTTAAAGTGGTATTATACTTACTGGCTTGTGGTACAAAGGAGATTCCTGGGATGCGAGCAGAATTCTGTATCTTAATCTGAGTGGTAGTTGAATGGCTGTGTTTCCTTCTGTAAAAATTCTTTGTGCTGTATATCAAAGACTTGTGCATTTTCCTGTATGTATGTGATACTTAAAAAAAAAAAAGGTAGGCTATAATTTCTGTCTTGTGTTAGCCATGCCTGTAAGGATAGGCTTGATCTGATGATTTCTATTTATATTGGAAAACGTTTTAGCAGTTCTATAAATAAACAAATGGACTTGGTTAAGTTGTGGTTCTAGAATTTATGTCATATATTAAGAAATGACTAAATCCATTATACTAGAATATTCAGCAGAGAAATAAGCAGAAATATTTCGTGCAATGCACATATTTGCTCCAATAACAAAGGAAGCAATTTGGTTTTTAGCATGTGAATTGTTCACTTATTTCCCATACTTCTGTCAAGTGCTTACTTGTATTTATTTCTTTTCTAATGCCTACAGGAAAACGCAATAGTCAGCTCTAAAATGATAGCTTTTGTCATCTGCAGTTTAATGGTTACAGATTTGCATTGATGTCACCGTATGCATCTGTCCTACATCTGAGCTCTGTGTCACAGTGACCTGGAGGACCAGATGTCTTCATTCTTGCATGAACTGCACTGTGGCTGAGCACCTGCTATTGTCATTTTGTTCAGGGAAATTAGCCATCCAGATAATGACATAATTATGTGATCAGTATTTGTAAATACTGGTTTTTATAGAAAATAATCACAAGAAGTAAAAAGGGAGGGGAAAGAAATTTGGACTGACTTTAGGAAGGAAGGAAGACCCAAATTGCATTTTTTCCTTAGAAGATAAATAATTTTTAACCTGTAATCTGCTTAATTACCTCCCAACCTTTAGTCTAGAACCTCAGTCTTCTTTAGACTCGATGGATTTTGTCAGAAGTTGCATCTCATCGGGATGCACTATCTGATTTAAGGGGCCTTTTGTCCTGCTATTCAGGTTGTTGTAGGCATAGCTGCAGCATCCCAAGAGAGATAAGAGTTGATGCATCAGAAAGAGCAGTGTGCTAGGAATGCAGTCTTGAATCCTTTTACACTCTATTGTAAGAAAAGGCTGAACAGTCAAGGACTAACTCTCCAAGATTATATTTTGCTGCCTTTTTGGTGTGGGTCAAGTTAGCAGTAACTTTGCCCAACGCATTTGACACTAAGGCTTCCTTATACCACAATGAGTTCAAGTACATTTATTTAAAAATTCTAAGAATTTTTAGTACATTTTTTCCTAGACAAGTGCTAAAATAACATGTAATGCAGAGTATTACAGAATAGTCATTCAGCCATACAAATTTCAGAATAACTGAAATGCTGTTCACAGTGATCTTTCTGTCCCCATTCATCCCTCAGAAAGATACACATAGGGAATTTATTTTCTCAGATAAAATGCTGTGGTCTAAAAAACATCCTCTCACAGGCTGCACCTCATTGCCTCTGTTAATGAAATTGAAATTGAGCGGTAGGATAAAGATTTCTGTCGCTGGTTCTAAGGCTAAGCCTGCTACACACTCTTTTTCACCAAGAAGGCTATCAATAGGGCTGCCTTAAGCTTCCTTCTATTCCCTTAGATGTAATTGGACACATAAATGGAAGAGGCTTAAATTGAGCTTTAATGTGATAGAAGCAACCTTTAAAATCGGCGTCTCCTCCTTTCCCTCCTAGGACTAATTTCAGTGTTATCTATTATAGGGTAGAAATTCAGCTCACGAATAAGTTCACTTCACTTAGAATCTAAAGAAAGACAATGAAGTTGCATTTTGGGGTATCTATCTTGTGACTTTAAATTTCAATCTTCTATACTTGGTAAGGAAGAGAGGCCATGGAAGAAAAATAAGAAAAATGTTAATCTTTTTGAAAATAAAAATAATCATAATGAGCTAATAAGAACAACATGGTCATCGCCATTTTACTCTCAGAGATTGCTAGTAATTTGCTGGCGGTCCCACAGCTAATCAGTAGTAGAGCTGGGCTATACACCCGGGGAGGTGGGCAGCAGACTATCTACCCAGGACCCCTCCCGCCCCCCCTTGCCACACACACACACACACACACACACACACACACACACACTATACTGCTTCTATTGGAGACTAAGGAGATGGGTAGGAAATAACAAGGTAAAGGGTAATTTTAAAAATATAAGGAGATCTGACATTCTTGAACATAGAGAGAAAGGAGTTAGAGATGATGGAAAATTGAGATGGGGGACAGAGAATGAATGAATGAATGAGGTTCCCATGAGGCAGGAAAAAAGGGAATTAGAAGCAGGTGAAAAGCAAAAGCATCTCTTCCCAGGGACAGAAAAAAAAACAAAAACAAAACAAAACAAAAAAAACATGAGAGAGAAGGAGGAGGACGAGGAAGAGAAAAAAAAAGGAAGAAGGAAGGAAAGAAGGAAGGAGAAAGGAAGGAGAGAGGAAGGGAGGACAGAAGCAAAACGTGTGAGGACGAAAGTGCTTGGAGTGATGAGAAATCATAAGGCAAGAGTTTTTCTTAGAAGACTTCTTCTTTTACAATAAAGAAGGAGTGTATAATGATCTGAGAGTTAGGAAAATAGAGTGGGATTGAGGGTGATAAGAGAGGTTGAACAGAGGAATACAAGTATATGGGCAGGGGAAGGGGCAGGAGGGATGAACTTATGTGACGTGTGTGTGGAGAACTGCGTTTTTGTGAGTATATACTGTTATTTTTAGAAATCTGAAATATTAGTTATTTACATCTTGAGATTAAGTTAAATGACTAGGATATTAAGTGTGTGTGCAATGACAAAAACGATATACAGTCCACAGGTTTTGACACATCCTTGCCTGTATGAACTTAAATATGCAGCCATCTTAGGGTGCTGCAAAACTTCTGTTGAAAGAATACATTTCATTTTCGTTAGAAGACTTTTCTAACCAAGAAAATATGATAGTATCAAAATTGATACAGGTCATTCTAAATCAGAATCCCCATCTATACATAAGAAAGTTAAAGAAGAGGAAAGCAAACTAGAAATATAATACTTTCTTTGAACATCTCATTCTCAACAAAGAACTTTCAGTCTCACATCTCTCCCACCACCCCCAAGTAAGTCTGAAAAAGATTTCTTTAAAATTATAAGACAAGAGATAGAATTATTTGGAGATGAGCAAGCTGGAGGAAAATGTTTGGATTGACACAACACTATCTCCTCCACATCCCACTTATGGGAAAAGAATCCGAATTTTTAACTGAAGCTTAAACTATTTGGCACAAAAATGAGACATGTCCACGCATGTCGCATAAAATTTTCACTATTTATTATCTTTATCTTATATTAGTGTTTAGCTTACTATTTTCAGGTAATACTTTTTTTTTTTGCATTAAGTTAGTCACCTAATAGTTAAATTAGAATTAGAACGTGTTTCTACACATGCATTAATTTGCATTTTAATTTAATTTTTTTTAATTTAAAATCTATTACATTTTTAGTTTCATTGGCCTTAAAAATGTGGCTTCTGGGAAAGCCGAGATGGCTCAGCGGGTTAAGTGCTCGCTTTGAAGCCCCGAGGACCGAGGATCAAATCCCAGCTCCGGCCCAGGCGGACCCACATGCTGAACTGGGGAGTTCCCCCAGTTCAGTTCTCTCTCTGTCTCTCTCTCTCTCTGTGTCTGTCAAAAAATAAAATAAATAAATAAAAATTAAAAAGTTAAAGATCCTAACTTGAGCATCTCTTTCCATGTAAAAGTTTCATTAGAGCCTCTGTTTCACCAAATGACTATCTTGGAGTGGAGCTTTTATTTAAAAAAAAAAAAAAGGCTTCTGAGTACTTTTAAAGTGAAATACTGGTACTAGCATAGTGTTTCACCCTTATACTTAATAAATAATGAAAAGCTAGTGCAGCATTTTGCTGCAGTCATGTAATTGAAGCAATAGGAGAGACTAGCAATGACTGACCATGATTTTCCATCTCTGCTTGGAGTTCATTGAAGCCAAAGGCACCTAATAAACTGGGGGCAGACAGAGGGGCACAGAAGCCAGAATGTAGTTAAAACACATGCCATCCTCTTAGTTGGTGAATCAGCCAAGAGCCCATTGGAAGAATGAGGAACACTTTGACAATTTGAAATGAAAAGTAGTCTGCTACAGAGACTTATTCAAAAGAGATGGCAAAGGTTGCAGGGATGTGCACTAGACTGGGTCTCTCTGAAAGACTCCTGGAATAATAGAGCTGAACTGACCTGCCAGGGAAGTAGCCGTCCTCTGCCACAACCAGAAAGCTGATGGACCGGAAGGGCTCCTGGACCTGGGAGGTCAAGACCAATGTGCTGGAGTTGCAAGCCGGGGTCAGCATGTCCCTGTCGCTACTGCTCCAACTGCCTGTTGACCACAACAGAGTCGCCAACTGGATGCTAGAACATGGATTCCAGGTGCTACTGGTACTGCCACTTTCAACACCCACAAAGAAAATGACAGGACACAGCTAGGCCACCACAGAGTAGCCTACCTCTTCCCCAGAAGCACCAGGAGCACAGCCTGACTGTCTCACGTCTGTTTTCAAGCCTTACATGAATGGATCTAAGTGGCAGAATCAAAATCACACCCAGAACTCAGCTGTGAATGTGCCGACCTTGCTGTTAGTTTTGCACTGTCTATGGTTCAAGAAGACACAACTCGCAAGAAATACAGTTGAGCAAACTAGTCATACCCACTCTAACTGGATGATGAAACTACATGGCCACCAGTACGTTAATTGTCATGACATGGTGGGAAATTACAAAAAGAAACCTGTGTCCACTTGCATGAGGGATCTAAAGTAATCAAACTCATAGAAACAAAAAGTAGGACAGTAGTTTCCAGGGGCTGGGTGAAGGGGAAGATGGGGAGTTATTGTTCAATGATACAGAAGAGTTTCAGTCATGCAAGATGAAAAAGTTCTAGAGCTGTGTGGTACAAAGATAGGCATATAGTTAATACCGTATTGTACACTTAAAATTTGTTGAGAGTGAAGTTATGTTGTGTGTGTTTTTTTACCACAAGTAAAAAAATAAATAAATAATGAAAACTATAAAGAGAAAAAAAGAGACCAATGAAGTTCAGGGACTTTGCCGTTGCTTCACATTCTGGGCCATGAGGGTCATTATTCACAGAGGACCAGACTTGACATATAGCGTGTCTGTTATCCTCACCTTAAACTCAAATGTCAAATCTTACAGATTTATTTTGTGGTCCTTTTTTAATAACATTAAAGATAAAATCACCTAAAAGCAATATCGACTTACAAAAGGCAATATTTGATTATCTCATCATTTCTAAAAGATAAGTAATTGCCATTCATTTGAATCTTTACCCCAGTATTCATCGCAGCACTGTTCACAGCAGCCAAGTCATGAAAACAACCAAAGTGCCCTTTGATAAATGACGGGATAAAGAAGTTGTGGTACATTTACACATGGAATATTACTTAGTGATAACAAAAGATGAAATGCTGCCATTTGCAAAAACATGGATGAACCTTGAGATCATCATATTAAGTGAGATAAGTCAGACTAAAACAATCAAGAAACATATGACTTCACTTATATGTGGAATATAAAACTGAAAGTAATAAAGAAGCAACACCTCATGGACAAAGTCAATAGTTTAGTGGTTACCTGAGGTAAGGGGAGAAAAGAATGGGGGAAGCATCAAATATCTTGTGATGGAAAGAGAATTGACTCTGGGTGGTGAGCACACAATGCAACACATAGACGATGTCATGTAGAATTTTACACCTGTAGCCTATGTAATTTTTACCAACCATTGTCACCCAATAAATTTAACAATGAAAAAAATGAAATCTTTCTAAGCCAAATATTAATAATAATGGAAGTTAAACAATAAAAAAAAATTAGAATTTTTTCCATTGAAGCACTGGTTGGAAAAACATTGAGTGTCAGTATCATAAAAATTTTACCTAAACAGTTCTGCTTATACAGACTTTAAAAGATTGAGATGATATTTCCTAAATAAATCACCTTAATAGAACAGACACAACATAAAACCTTTAAGCTACTTGCACGATTACTAATCCATTGTGAAATTTGTGATTCTCTTTTTGTGTTTTACAAACATGTTTGAAAAGTTAAATTACACAAAGCATGGCGGATGGATACAGCAGATGGGTCGAGGTTCATCTTTGTACTTACTTATTTTATGCATAAGAGGTCCAAGCACCTACTGCACAAAATTAAAAACCTTCTAGAAATTGCAAATGGCTATAATTTCTGTAGCCTGCAGCGAGCTCCAGCAAAACAAGATATCCTCATAAGTTTCATACCTAGAATTATGTTAGTGTTTGGTGGATTCATTGTTTGCAGGCTTGTGGGTTAATTGATTTTTGAAGTGAGGATAGGAATAAAAATTTTAGGGGAAAGCCGGGACGGCTCAGCGGGTTGAGCGCTCGCTTTGAGGCCATGAGGACCGAGGATCGAATCCCGGCTCCGGCCCAGGCAGGACCCACATGCTGAACTGGGGAGTTCCCACAGTTTGGTTCTCTAACTGTCTCTGTCTCTGTCTCTCTCTCTATCTGTCAAAAAGTAAAATAGAAATAACTATGCAC